>JAIPMN010061266.1:0-13831 GCA_020650975.1 Apostichopus californicus
TATATATACTGAACTGTCTTTATTTCTGTTTCATCTTATACATATTCATTACTTATATATTTTTCCCCTTGTTTAGGGATTCCATGAGGAAAGTTACCAGATAAACATGGCTAGGTAGCATTAACTGTAAGTGAACACAGCTGAATACTTTCTACTCTAGTATTTATTATTTGTTATTTTGTTATTTAATTGTAAAATCTTATAATATATTAAAAAAATATTCATCATTTTACCCGATTTTTAATCCCTTTATCTGTGATTTTCTAATCTTATCTGGTCACTTATATCAACTGCTTCAACTGCAGTTGATTTTGTTATATTTTGTATTAGCAAAACTGATCCCTGCTTAAGTGTATGAAAATGAGTGATAAGTTCATTCCTTTAACAGAAACATACGTATCTGTTCGTTATTGCAATAATGTTGCATCCAACTGCTTTGGCGTAAGATGGCCATAGCTTAAAAAGTGATACATTTCTTGATCTGCTAACCTGTGTGTTATTACTTAAACGGTTATTATAACCGTTATTAAAATTCCACCTTTCCGCATTATATTATTAATTTTATTGGAAAAAATGAGAGATGATCATGTGTCTTTCTTTAATACTAACAGGAAATATGCTGTCAGTAAACATTAGAAAGTTTGATAAGGACACATAAAATGATAGATACTGTGGAAAATAAGAGAATTAAATCTGAGCAAGGTCATGGTTTGTCAACTCTTTGGCATATTTGACCTAACTAGGAACATAAAATTTCATTTTTAAATGAAGTGAGGTGATATCAGGAGGTGATATCAGGAGGTGATATCAGGAAGGAGAGAAATGAATGACAGATTTATGAATTAACAGACAGAAGGGATGTCAAGGTCAGCGGGTCACGATACTGTTTTCTAAAACAAAAATATGTTAAAGAGCAGTATCTTGTTCCATTTCTGTTTCCTCAAAATTCTTCTTGTGTAACAAATAATTTCTTTGGCATAAAACCAATACTTAAGAGAGTAAATTATGCTTAAAGAGCAAATTAAGTCTCTCGTTGAGGTTTTTCGGGAAGGGTGGGTTAGAATGGGGGTTGTCTAGTTGTCACCTTCCCATTGTTCTACTAATCAGTATTTGGCTCGACCTATTTATTTTAATAACAGTATTACCAAATGTATATCATTTTTCTTTATATTACAGCAATGCAAAATGCATGTTCATCTGGCGTCGACAATCATCAGCAGGACTATGACGTCATTCCCCTATTCTCAAACCAATTTCAATGTTAAAGGATCTTAAAAAGATATTAGCTTGTTAACTGTTAATATCTCCCGAATAATACAAACATCGTCATATAGATCTCCAGTATAATACACATGCAATTAGTCTAGTATGATTGTGATGTCATCAAATGCCGATATTTTCAAGACAATGGCATGATGACTTGATCAACACATTCACTGTGAAAGGATATAGTAGAGGGATCAGGTTGTACAATAATACATATAACTCATAACATATAATACATAGAAGTGAAATTTGAAAGATACCTGTTCAATTTACATTTTGTGTTAAAGGATGTCATTTTATTGGAATTCCAGTCTTTATATGTTACAGTAAAAAAAAAATTGTTATTAATGTTTCTTTAGCTTTTTATGGTAATATTACATGTTCATATAGGCTACTTAATCTTTTATTGTTGAGTGTACACAAAGTAAATTCTTGCGTTTTGTTAGCAACATTACTGTCCACATATACTTTCTTTTCTAACTCTAAATTCGTTTGCTCTTCAAGCCAAATCCAACTTACAAAGAGCCAATCAAGCTTATAATGTCGTCATCTATCAACCACCACTACGTCATCAGTATATGTGTCTATTTTGTATGTTAATTGGATGTCAACTATTGAGAGAGGAAGAAAGAGAGCACAATCCCGATCTGACTCTTTGTGTTTAATTGGAGGTAAGGGGTGTGGGGGAGGAAGAGGGGGATGTTGAAGGGATTATATGACGTACCCTTCACATTGGTGACCAAGTAGATGCTATAATAAACATTTGCACCACCACCATAACTCTTATTTGTAGAATGGGAATTAAACGTCAATGTGCAGTAGTTTTAATAGTTTAATATTTCCCCAATATGTAACAAAGTCTTCGTTATTTGCGTAAATGAAGAGAAAAACGTTGCTAAGGAATTACATGGACATTTCATCACAATGATCAGAAAATGTTTCTCTGTCATCAGCCAAAGATAATTTTATCACATGAAATATTCTTTTTATTTCTATAAATTATATCATCTCATTTTGAGATGTATTTTTTCTTTACAAATATTTCTGTCATATGAGCCAAAGATAATGGTTTGGTTTGTGTTTCCTTTAATTTCAACGATGTGCTTCTTTTACTATTGTTTTCTTCATTTTATCATTTTAATATTGTTTTACTTCGTGTTATAAACTATTCTACATACGTTCAATTCATGTACTTTTAATTATTGTAATATTAATTTCATTATCACCATTCCTAGTACACCTTCAATGATGATATTGCGGTGGCTGCTACTTAATAAATATGTTTCTAACATGTAAATGATGAAGGATGGTAATATCCAGTGCTTAAAAAAAATAAACTTTAATTTCAAAGCTCTGCTCCCTTTGTTATATATTTTCAATTTTATTTGTTTATTAGTTAACCTCAATTTCAATGATCTCTTTCAATATGCGTAGCTCATGGACTCAACGGTTCAAGAGAGGAATTCATTCTTTCTGCTGTCCTTCGCTGCACCGCTGTACCGCTGCACCGATAACTATGCCTCATAATGCAATATTTGTCCTTACCTTTTTGTCGTGTGGTCGGGGGGGGGGGCGGGCGGGTTGGGGCGATACAGGGGATTTGCATTCCATGACCCTACAGTTAATCCCCTCTGTCAATGTTTCCATCCACATACAACCCGTCCATAATGGTCCGTCCCACTACCTAACTCAGTCGGGGGTAATTGGAAATTATTTTTCTAAACTTGTTAACAATTACAAAAACAAATTGATCGAAGAAGACTTTACAGCAAGAGTCAAGAAGATCGTTTAGGGCAGAACCTCCATTGCGACTATGGATTGATCAAATTCACTAAACTATTTGCATCAGCTGATGCATCATTCCCAATGGATTACTGGAAAACGAGAAAGAAAAAAAGAAGAGAAAAGAAAACCAAACAGCCATAAAACTCTCCTCAGACAGCTTGGCAGGTTGACTAGATCTCTCCAACTGGTGGGGGTAAATAACAATGCTTCTTCCCATTGATACAGATCAATTATCACGGGCAGGAATCAAACATGGAATCCTGAGATAACACGTTCATTTTAATACAGTGTAATGAATTCCATAGCGTCGTTGTATTAACTTCAATCACATGAGAGTTAAAATCAGGCAATTATTCACCTATAACAAGAGAGCTAAGTCTGAGCACTTGATTTCTGTTTTTTAGAATATAGGTACATACATGTTGCTGATACCACCAGATTTTCGTTGTGGCGTCGCCAAAGCGTGGCTTGGGTGTTGGGGGTTTGATACGTGCCCTTCCGAAAAAAAATCGTGCAACCCATATGCCACCGGATGCGATTTGTAGTGTCAAACAAAAATACTCAAACAAAACTTTTTTTTCCAAAAGGACGAAACGTTTTATGTTTATTAGTATAACATCTTTCCACCGACCATCACTATAACCAGTTGCTTTCTCGTTAAACAATAGGCCCTGCGGTAAACCGCTCGTGCTTAAACTTCACTACTACCCTGCATGAAATTAAATTTCAATTTTAAGAACATCATCAAAGCAAAACGGTTAATTTCCATGTTTGTATAACTTTGTATCCGCCTCAATTAAAAACATAAATATCGGACTGACTAAACCCGACTAATCTACTAAACATAAAGTTACTTCAAGTTGTAAAATAAAGCACCATATTGCATCTAAAGACCCTTAATTAATAAAAAAAATCAAAGAGGAGGAGGAAATTACCTTACCTTACACTCCTTACCCACGATGGCATTCAAAAGTAAACATTGTCCCCCTAAGTTAAGTGTTGTGCTTTTCATGTGCCCCGAAGATTGTAATGTCTGGCGACGCCACTGACTATGACACATGTTATGAATTCCACAATAACTATTGTGGACTATTGCAAGCCATTCATTTGATCGTCGGATATTGCATAAAGCGACTCGGATGCTAACTTTAAAGACATTGAAAATTTCCAACGACAATACGCGATACATATTCAATTCAGTGATTACTGTTGCCACCATAAAACTATGCACTGTGCCGTAACAGTGCGTAAGTCAACCAACATCAAACAAGTTTAATGCCTGGTTATATGCAGAATTGAATTAAATAATAAGTCAACCAGTACTCTACTAACGCTTTCGACCTGCGTCATTTTGTAATAGTAAGTGCAATCTTGTCATCGTCCACAATAGTTATCGTGAAATTCGTAACATGTGTGACGAAGTTATAATACATAACACATAACCACATAACCATAACACATAACACCATAACTATCTTGGATCAATATCCAATCTAGTGCGTGACCTGTGCGTCACCCCGTTCGGTGAGTGTTTTGCACACTCTATTGATAACACACGTGAAAATAAGCTCTGGCAACATACATTATCATAGCAACTTAGTAAATAGTTAGAGAAAATAAAGAAAATATAATTATCATGTTAAAGCATTTGTTATTATTTACTGAAATGATAAAATAGGAACATTCTCTTGAACGCTGTCTTGCTCTTCAATGTTGTAACCCTTACATAAAATAAATGGTTTTAAGTCCCACTCGTCTCGGCAATGAAGTCGATTGATTTGTTAATGGATATAAGGGACTTTCTTGGTTGTTCATAGTCCGCTTTTATACAGATCATTTTTCATAAATTAGGAATTGGTTCCGATTGTTACAACATGAAAGTTTTTTGAAACCATTATGGTTATTGACTACTGTTGGTAAAAGAAAGTCATTTAAAAATTTATTTCGCTCTTCAAACAGTACAGATGACTTAATATTTGTCATGTAGAAATTAATCATAATCAGACAATACTCAACTCAACCCAAAGCGAAAAGGATGAATGTATTAAGGCTATCTTTAATGATTGACTTACATTTTGTTGAGGCTCCTTCTGATGATCTCGGCAGAGAATAATGGTAATCCGATTGACTTCAACATCATACGAATACAATTATATAAATATTGCATTCACTCAACAATGTTAAAGCCTCCCATTTATTTTTATGTTAACACCGAAGATTGTCAGTTGTGAAGTATGTAGACTTGTGGTAAGTCCAGACTCGTACCCCTTATACTGTCATTATAGATTAAATGTACTATTACTCGTTTTCGGGGATCTTTACTCGTATTATGTCAATATATATTTGTCAATTTGTCATAAATTATATCACGCACGCCGTCAGTCATTTGTCCTCAATTCAACTAGAAAGACAAACCAGCATGCAAGTTAGGTACCCAGTATCAATTGAAAACCTATCACTTTCTTTAGCTTTTTCCATTAGATCCCTAAAGTTCCATGAAATTATTAATAGATTTAATCAATTAACTAAAATTATAAGAGAGAATTGTCTCTCACCTTTGTTTCATATTATAACCTGTTGAATCGTTTTTATGAATAGAATGATATTGTTCAACTATGTATACAGTTCATCATAAATTCACAGGAAATATATTCATAACAAAGTATTCGAAAGTGAACAAACGATTGTATACGAGTACTTTAAAATAAAACTAAACTTACGACGTGTTATGATGTTGACTGCCACAATAGCACATATGAATCCCACAGAAATAAATCCAGCCGGTAGAATTACCAAGGGCATGGGAAAAGGTTCACTATCCTTAACTTTGTAATCTAAAATAAAGATCAAGTGGTATTAAACACTTCGAGCATATGATCTGTTATTGCAAAAGTTTGGTAATATTTAAATTATGAGTGACATGAGCTAAGAAACATTGAGTGGAAACTTTCAGTTGGTATTGAATATGGAAATAATGTTATTTTGTGTGATAATTTCATGCAGAATACTGTCAAATTATTTCAAAAGACTGAAATATACTTTTCAATATTTGACATAAATTTAGTGTTATGAAAAGTGTCAATCTCCTCGAAGGAGACACAGGCACAGTCATCATCATCGGTCATTGTGATAGAGATCACTGTCATTAACAACTTCCCCAACAGATAAGAACAATTGTATTCAATTTGAGAGATATTCATTATGTAATGATTCTTAACCACAGGTGTTCCAGCCTCATGTTCTTCAATTCTCATGTGTTTCTTTATTAACTACAAATTATTAATTTTCTGTAATAATGTTGAGCTCTGCATGTGTTAAATCTAAACAAAATGAAACTCTTAACATGACACAATCTAATGGCATTGTTTCAGTGTCAGTAATGTTACCATCCTAAATTAAAATTATGAAAAGAAAAACAAAGAGAACGTTAAAGGTTTCAGATCAAATATGTACAAACTGGCAAATCCCAGACACGACTATTAAAGTAGGATATCTACCTGAGTGAACAATGTCTTTAATTTTTTAACTACAATTTGTTTTCATTTGAAATGAATGGCACAAGCAGACAGTTAAAACCTTGCAATCTCGTAGTATGCAAATGACAATCTCCACAGATCCAACTTACTAAAACCTACTGATAAACCGTTTGCAAAAGTTGTTCTCTTAGCCTCAAGTACGTCTTGTTTTAAAGAACCTATTCAGAAACTGATGACTTGAAAGTATTTGATATAATGAATAAGTAATGCAATAAATCTTTCATACTTCAATCTCGTCTCATCGATTAACAACAATTCGACGGCTTAGTTAATAAGTGTATACAGACCATCGAATTCCGTTTTCAGTACTTGTGATGCATACACCGTCAATGTCGCATTGGCGTGTTGTAGTGGACTGGAAGTTGCGCACGATGCTCTGCTCATACCAGTGGGTGGATGGTAAGTAAAGGGTAAACGAGAATCAAACATTTTCTCATTCCTCGGGCTCAATGTTACCACGAGGTCACCTACACCGTCAGCTATAACTTTTCCATTGATAAACCATGTAAGATTTACAGCTGGTCTCGCATTGTAAGCTGTACAAGTCAAATTAATGCCGTTATCGTCTGAAGACGTGTTCAGTGAGTGGATTGTCTTATCTTGGTAATGTATGGAAATATTCGGTGGAACTGATAAAGAACCAAAAAGAAGAAAGAACGAAATGATCTTATGTGATCGAATTTCAAGCTTCTGACTTACATTTGCCAACGATAAATTGAGTGATCGATATGATAATGAAAGCATACATGAAAATTAATTTTATTTGAGTGTCCCTTTACGCATGGAGCAATGACATTTTTGCCACGGATCTGTAAGGTGCTTATCAATTTAAACCGTAACGTCGGCAAATATTGCCACGGCTCTGTACTTAATGTATCTTTTTACGCATAGAGCAACACATTTTGCTACGTATCTTAAAAGGGGCAGTCACTATAATTTAACTTCACGAATAGAAAGATATTGCCAACGAAATTAACTTGAGGTGAGCATCCATTTCGACCTTGAGTTAAGACATTGTGCTATAGATACTTAAAGGGTAATCATTTAATGGTACCGTAGACAGATATTGCCACTGATCTTCTTGAGAAGAGACGTGACTTAATTCCCTCTCCAATACAGGTTATGTTTTGTTCAGGTACCGTCGGTGTGTATATCAAATCAGTTTCCGAAATGTACGTCACTTCGCTTGCATATTGTCCAAGTTTGACAGAAGTCTTTCTGGTAATCACCGTAGTCATGTCGTCATTCTCTACGTACCACGTTAAGTTGAGAAATTCGGAGGAACTCGTGGCTTGACATTTGAAGATGTATTTGTTATGAGACGAGACGATATATGTACTAGTATTAGTATCAACATTATCTGTGGTGACGGAGAGTAATGGTAAATCTATTGGACAGCAAGAAATGGGACAACAGTAAAAAGTTGATAGAGGACTACAGCTGAAGAACAGTATATGACCAAGTAAATTATTCAGTGTAAAATATTCCAGAAGAGATGCAACGTAAAAAAAGAAATCTACATTTGCACATACAAGACAATATATGTTGATGCTTATCTCTTATTATACATGCTGATAAAGTGCAGTTACATGATTTGTAGAGTTATATGTCACAGGGAAATCACCTTCAAAGGACTTAGTCATGCATTTGCTGTTACAAGAACTATGCTGGAATGTGCTCATATATGATTGATAACTGTGATAGCATTCAATTCAACATGAGGTATATATGCAGTATGCAATATGCAGGTATAGTTGCCTGTATATTGATTTGTCACGTTATTCAGTTTCAACGTGTAATTACTGAACAAGTGCATGTTGTACTGTACTGGAGATGCTACGGCTCTATGACCCCAGTACAACAGTGTGTTTTGGTGTTTCCATATTTTATTAGTTTCATAGTTCCCCGCACAGTCCAACCAAACATCGCTGTGCCGTTGTACGTACGTGTATTTGCATGGCTGGTAGGAACCTTAAATCATAATATAAATCAGTATAGGTAATTGTTGCTACTATATCACACAATTTAAAGGTTTAAGGACGGTTGTTCACATAGTGTGAATATGATCTCACGTGCCCCCCACTTTTTCCAAAATAGCAAATGTGCCCTACTGGCTAATAAAATGTGCCCCTTTGACGAAGAACTGTCTTTTGGATATCTTAAGCCTTTGTTAATTTTAATTTTAATATTTTATTTTAATTATTCACATGCACTATAAAAATATTGATAGCATACTAACACATCATATGTATTTAAGTGAAATGGTCGGTGTGTATCGGTTTATAGCATAACGAGTGGTGTTGTGCCCCCACCTTTTTGGAAGCTTCCTACCCCCTGACTGTCATTAAGTTGTTCGTGAAAGGGCAACTGCTACTAATCTTTAAGCGAATTGATATTACTTGATATTATTACCATTATAATCTAGAAAGCGAACTGTTGCTTTCTTAAAATGAGGAAAGAAGATGAAGAGCAAAACAAAAAAAATAAAGAAACTTAAACCCAGATACAAAGGAAAGCTTTCACATTGCGTACATAATTTTACTGAGAACATTAAAGTCTATTTCCTGGTTCATATGATATACATCTATGATTTAAGTGACTTACTAAGTTGTGTTTAAAGTGTGAAGAAATTCACATACTCTTCAAATCATATCAATTTGGAAAATATAAGACACATTAGGAAACTGCTTGCCTGTACCAAGCGTAGTAGGCAATTGTTCTAAGATACATATAACGCAAAGGAGAAGTACCACAGATATCGCCTCAATTAATTTCTGCTTCATGTTTGTTTTCCAGTCTAAAGCCGTATAACTGATATGATGTAAGTTTGTAAAGGCCAAATGCACATGCAATGATATAGAAAGTAAAACTTCACTTATATGAACAATTTAACCCAGTGACGTTGCTAGCGTTCTGTGACCTTATGTGACCTTTTGTGATAACCAGAATACTTATCATATCCGTATAGCATGCCGCTAGAACCAAACCTGACTGCGTAACTCAGGTTAAGCAAGGAGCAAAAAGCCAAAAAATGGAAGTATTCAAACAAAGAATCACTGAAATGGCTGGCATGACCCTACTACTCTTAGCTGTTATTAGTTTGTCAATGATGGCGAGATCAGATCGTTAAACTTATCGTTGCATCCATTTTCTGCTGCACACATCTAGCAGCAGAAGCCATGGAGCTTGAAGCAAAGTGGTCATATACATAACATAAGATGTTGTTATAATAGTATAGTTATATGCTATTTAGATTAAGATGTTGGCCATTTATCCTCTTAGAAGATTGTAATTATGATGTTATTGAGTAATAGGTACATCATAGCTCGTAACTTCAATTTATTCAGAAATTTGAAATACGATTGTTACGTTCCATGACTACAGTTACGTAAACGTATTCCATATCAGTTTAAGTTCATTCAAGTAACATATTGTAAGAAATATCTTGCAAAGTTCACAAATACTGAACAACCCAGCTTTGCTCATGATGTCGAACATATCAATGAAAATGACAACCATATCAGGAAGGTTAGGAAGGTTGAAATGTCAACAAACTAGAGTTTGTCTCCAGAGTCTTGACTGTGGATTTACGGAACGTTTCATGGAGCGTTTCTTGAGAGTAGTATTGTCTAAACTATATACTTTATACTACATACTTAGTTATAAGAAATACGGTAAATACGGTAAATAATATTAGAGGTAGTGCAGGTTATCTAACTCTCTTTTTAAATGTGCACTGGGTGGTGTGACTTGTGAAAGAATCCGATTACGAGATGTGAGCCACAGATGGAGTTGGACGTTAAAGATGATTCAGCAGCACGAACCAGCAAATCCCACAGTTTACGGAGGCGTCTGTAAACAATTGGTGGCCTTTCAGAAATTGCTCTTTGAAGACGATCTGTGATGCACTACATTTGAAGACGATGGTTAGTAATTTGACAAATAGGAGGCGCATTGGGATGGAAAGTAACATGGAAGGTTTTCTAGTTTTCTTGGGCTTCTCTCCCAGGATAGTTGATCTAGGGAGTGAGAACCCTCTTTGAATCGCTTGTTGAACCCTCCTTGCACTGTGTCCCTTGACAATGAGATTCTGTTTCAAGGTATGTGCATGGAAAATTTAGAAGTTTTAGAGTAATTCGACAAAAGCGAAGAGCTTACTGAAGGCAATAAAAGTCTTACAGAGCTGTTAATTACATCACGACGCATAGAGGTACTGATGTTTGTCTGGTTTCGTGTACAGATACGTGGTGAAAGTGCTATGTTTTTCTCGGTTGGTGATATGAATGAATTGATGTGATCAATGAGACATGAGAGACTTTTTTTCCTCATTGGTCCCACCAAGTCACCAAGTCACCTATCAGATCAGGAAACGGCAAAGACAGCACAAATATGCGTTTTTAAAGCCATGACATAAGCAGACTAGCCCAGGAAGGAGCCATCTTCGAAATATCGCCTCAGTTGGAGATCCGTTACCAGAGATGATGGATCTGCCTTGATTACCACGCTTAGGAATCTTAGGCAAGAGTTAAAATTTGGCTGCCTTGCAATTTGTGGAAGAGAGACAAGGAAAGGCCTTTTCTAAGGTCTGGTTTGTTCGTAAAAAATTGTTCAGGGTGTCGCATCTGCAGGAAAAAGGATTCTGTTAGATCAGAATCCAGAGAAGTGTAACTCTGTTGGAAAGATGGCGCATGGTTTCGTTGATATAATCCTGTCGATCCAGAATTACAACTGCCGATCATTTCTTGGCTAGTTTGATAGTGATATCTGCACGAGACTTCAAAGAAGAGAGACGTCTATTTTTGCGGATGAAGTCACATATCTTTGGGAAGGAAGTACAGAATCTTTAATGAGAGTCTTAACAAAGGGATGTAGGTTTTTCTTCCTACAAGGGTCAGATGGAAAAGCAGGAACATCAAGGACAAAATCCCGGAGGAGCATTAGTCGGAAGAACTGGGTAAGGTCGCGGCTCAGTTCCACCTGGTGAAGTGCTGGAGGAGTGGGACAAAACATTCCAGTTTTCATGTAGAAATTGTAATTCCTGCATCTGTGAGAGAAGAAGATCACGCGTTGGCAATTGTAGTTTATATTGGCTTAGGCTCAGTAGTGGGCCTTCTAAAGCGGCTGAATGAAGACCGTTTACGTACTTTCAGAAAGGCCGTTATCTTCTTATTCCTTTACACAGTGAGTTTAATCTACTGTCAAAAACCAGTTGGGTCAAGTATATTTGGCTCCGAACCGTGCAGACTTCCTAATTGAGACGGTCTAGCAATGAACTTTGCTTAGTTTATTGGTGACCGAAGATTTCAACTTCAAGCATTACTTTCGTATACGGTGAAGCCGAACATCGTGTTGATTTATGCTGTCACATACATCATAACACTCTACTGTCAATACACTGAAAATAATATTTCATTAAAGCACCGCACAATAAGATCGCTTCCCATGTATAAAAATATATATATATTGAACTTTGCATCAATCTTAATCACTCACAGGTGTTTGCACTTCGACATTGTTTAAAAACTTTTTCAGATGAAATATTTTTGTATTTTATAAGTAAACGTATCTGTTCTAATGATACATTTATGTGGGTGTTAGATCTCGTCAATCACGATATGAAAGGAGCAAACCTAAATGCACTTGTATTTAGTGATTAAACTACTTCAGTTCTGTTCAAAAACTGAAGTTATGATCAGATGCTTTTTCAATAAAACATGCCAACGAAACAGTATAAGCTTGGAAATGTAAGTGATAACCGTACAAATAGAGATATGAAAGGCCTTGAAGTACACAAACCAAAAACCAAACAAATGTGAAAGTTGATAGTTCATTATATTATCTTCCTTCAAGCTGTTCCGTTAATGATTAATATAGACGTTGTGCACTTTTTTTTTAATATGTATTCATAACATGTTTCCCCATGCTATCGTACGTGAGTTGCTTTACGGTAATGAATTGATCATATGCTTCTTGATATAAAATATCATCTAAACGAAACATATAAGCTTGGAAACGAAAGTGATAGCCTAATGAATAGAGATAAGAGTATTGTAGACATCAAGAGCTGTTAATAGTTACATTGTTTTACCATACAGTTCAAGCGGGAGTATCAGATCATTAAAAAACCCTGATGTAGCTACTTTACGAACTATGCCGACTTCATTTTGTAAAAAAAAAAAATGCCGAGTGACACGTACAGACCTTTTCAAGTATTAAAAGAATAATATCAGTTTACAGTAGTGTACTGCATATTAATTGAGTGACAACAGCAATGTACGTAGACTAAAGAAGTATGATGGTGGTGGAGAAATGTAGATTGTGGCGTTTATTGGCAAGCATCCCATGTCTGTGGTTAAGAATTTGCTGCCGAAGAAAACATGTATACTAGAATGTTAACTAAATGTTAATTCAAAACTATGTTTTAAATACTTATTTTCAATTGATTTATTTGAATTAACGTTTTACTTTTGTTTCACATCAGAAACTGCACTACTTAAAGTACAGAGCGACCTCCTATCATCCCTGGACAAAGGATATGTGACCGCGTTATTTATGATCGATTTATCGGCAGCCTTTGACACTCTCGATCACAAAACTATGCTGCAACGTTTCGAGAACACATTTGGTGTTACTGGAGATGCCTTGTCTTGGACGTCATCATACCTCTGCGATCGCAAACAAGTTGTTACCACCGGTGATCATCATTTTGAACCTGACATCTTGAAGCAAGGCGTGCCTCAAGGTTCAGTTTTAGGTCCTAAGATGTACAGTATGTATACAGCACCGTTGGGCGATCTTATTCGACGTCACCGGTTAAACTACCACTTTCATGCTGACGACACAAAGTTGTATGTGTCGTTTAAACCTAACGATGAGGATGCACAGAAGGAAGCAATGCATCTGTTATCCGAATGCTTAGCTGATATCGAGAATTGGATGCACAATAATAAGCTAAAGCTGAACCCTGCCAAAACGGAAGTGATGTTATTTTCCACTAAGCGCAACGAAATCTGTGTCAATAACATTTCATTTAATATAAGTGATTCTGTTACCACACCAACGCCAACGGTAAGAAATATTGGTGTATTGTTTGACCCTCATCTGAACATGTCCCAACAAGTTAGGAGTGTTTTTAGGTCTCGATACGTTAGTCTTCAAAATATCGGTCACATAAGGCGTTATTTAACTGACGATGCAACCAAATCACTCGTGAATGAATGGCCTAGTAACCTCCTATATATATA
>JAIPMN010061312.1:0-10488 GCA_020650975.1 Apostichopus californicus
GGCTTATAGATATGTCGTCCCACTTTTCTAACCAGAGATCCACCGCACGGCATTGCTGAATCGATCAGCTACATTCCCTTGTGACGATCAACATTCAGTTGTTAGTGTATTATCCCGCTTACTTTTCTTCATGAAAAACATGGACCAACTGTGTATATGTTCTGTTCAGGCATATGTCGGTACTGCAGGTTTGTTGAGTCCTTTGTGGTAAATAAACACTTTAGTGTTAGTTACTCAGTCTCCACGCTGTGTTTCATGACAACAGACAACATAGATGTAAGCAGATGTCATAAATATACAACTTGTTAGATCCGGCTATCATAACACATGTGGCCTCCTGCATAATTGATATGTGCTCATTAACTTCATTTATTGTTTATTTGTTAATATAATTATTATTATTAAAACGCACACACCTGTTTTCGCTTCTTATCCAACGACGTCACGTGTATGTAAATATATGAGTTTTGGTGGTATATGCCTGTTGCCTTGCACTAGACTATACAGTCATTATATTGTGGTCTATTGCGCTTGGTACGTAAATGTGTGCGCGCTTTATAGTGCGCCTATGGCATGCCGTTAGTCATACTTGAAAACAAATCGACATATGTCAAATTCATTCGGTTTCTAGCAGTTTCTCGTGTTCTCAATGGCTCATTCAGATTCCGGGGTTCTGATTGGAAGAAATCACAATATGTCGCATTTAAATTGGCATCTGTCAGTTTGCCACATTGTCATTGGGACATGTAACATGTTAATGTTCTTGATTTTCCATAGGTCTGTATGAGGTGGTACAGGGGTAGGTAGATACAAGTTTGGCAACTGGAATGTACGTGTATCTTTGTTATGGTAATTTTCTAAATTTTCTAAAATTCTAAATTTTCAGAGGTATGATTACCTTTCAATTGAGTAAATCATAGCTGAGAACGAAAGTATAAACAGAAAACAGTAGAACGTGTTTCATCATCTGAATCGAATCTTTATGGTCTCATTCCCTATACTACCGACTTAGGTCAAATAACCAGTTCACTGATACGTACTTGGTCC
Source organism: Apostichopus californicus (assembly GCA_020650975.1). Taxonomy (NCBI): domain Eukaryota; kingdom Metazoa; phylum Echinodermata; class Holothuroidea; order Aspidochirotida; family Stichopodidae; genus Apostichopus; species Apostichopus californicus. Next base: position 1,048 of record JAIPMN010061312.1, read on the forward strand.
GTGTGCTCCGTGCGAACTTTGCTATACGGCTACCCGAGAATGACACAGTTTTATACTATCCAGTACAGAAACCGTACATGGATGCTACACCGGGTAAATCTCGCGGTGCTAAGAGTGGCACAACTCTGAGAGGGGATTATAATTACCAATCTGGTTTTGCTCCGTGGTTTATTTTTATTCCTCAAGTACATGGTTTTCATCTATGCTTTGATAAGAATCTCCAATATATGCAGAATAATATAGTGTCTTCGTTCAAAACACACCAAGCAAAAGAGGAGTTTCCGTGCCATTAAATATATGGGAGTTGAGCTTCCTGTCCGTACATGACGAATGCTCATATTGTACATTTCCAGTCGATTGATGTTTCCTTATATTTGACTAATATTTCACAAATCATAAGTTTTAAGACTTTGGTGAAGATAATAAAATAAAGTCTCAGTTCCTATAATTGAGTCTTGAGTAAAAACTGCCATTTTGCATGTTTCTAATCTTCAACTATTTATTAACTATCTTTGCTGCCATATATCTAAAGTTAAAGGAGCATAATTTTGGTCGGTAATTTTCCAGTAACTTCTGTCACACACAGTGCAGTAGTACAGCTAGGAGTACTGTCACCGTGGCATTCAAAGTATGTATGTATGTATATTAGATCCTCCTGCAAGCAGGAACTCGCGAAGAAGCCTCATTGGCTTATCAAAGCCGCAAGCTGACCGAATTCAGTCTCTTACATTCATATTTAACGTCCATGATTATGAATTGTTAATTGTCAACAACTCTGTAACTGGACTGACGACATACATTAATGTTGGAGTGACTCGAACTCGGGACATTATGATTGAAAGGCACCGGCGTTAACCACTGAGCTTACACACCACTTTTACAAAATATGATAAGACATGATATGAAATATGTTTCTTTAAAAAAAAGCACCTCCCCTCATCTTCTCAACTTGCTTCCGTTCTTTAGTAGACTACTTTAAACATTGGAATTGTCTTGTAAAATTAATGTAAAATCCTAGCGTATACGTTGAATGATGGTTGACGGCCTTCGGTAAGACTATAGAATGTATGTGTATGTATGTATGTATGTGTGTATGTATGTATGTATGTATGTATGTATGTATGTATGTATGTATATGTGATCTTCCCGCAAGCAGGAACTCGCGAAAGAAGCCATGGAGGATTATAGACTCGCAAGCTGACCGAAGCCAATCTCTCGGCACACATCCATTTAACGTCCATGTCGGGAAGTTGTTATTGAACAACACCCTTGCCAGACGACACACATTGCTGTCGGCGGGAATCGAACCGGGGATCTCATGACTGGGAGACGCCGACGTTAACCACTAGGCTATACACTCCGCCTTTTCCACAACAATTCCACAACAATGTCGTTAGTTTTTAAGCACACTCACTCAACATTCAGGTTTCCTTATCTCTTGTTATTTGTTTTTATTTAGACAGAAAGTAAAAGTTATTCATTATTAGATATCGGATTATTAAGTGGCTGAGCAGCAAAAAAAAAGGTTATTCGAAAAGCAGTTAAGTTTTACGGTTTCGTTTTAATTTCATTTTAAAATTACAGAGCAACTCTCCATATTGGAAGATGGATAAGATCATGCACTTCACTTTGCAAAAGTAAAAGTAACTCAAGCTTATTAATTACTGGACTATTTAAGGGCTGAACAGCACAGAAGGTTATGCGATAACAAGTTCAGTTCACGGTTTCGTTTTAATTTCATCTAAAATTACAGAGCAACTTTCCATATTGGATGATTGATAGGATCCATTTACTTCAAAAGCTTCTCTTAACTGAGGAAAAATATGTTATAATTGTTTGTTAAAAAAACGATCAGTTATATCAGCATATCGTAAGCCTGGCAACACGGAATTTAGAGCACTTCGAAAGTCAGTAGGCTCTAGTCATTAGTCTTCCATCAGACGAAACACGAGACTGGTCAACTTGTATTACTATACAGTAGCCTAACGTGCATTGTTGGTATACGATCAACGAGAAAATTCGATAGAATTAGATAGTTGTACAAATATCGTATATTTTCTTGCAGGATGGAGCTCAAATTGTTATTTTTGTTCATTATTCTTTCATGCGTCTTCGGAACACCTTTACCCGAGAACCATTGCACGCTTCATTGCGAACATCCGACCAATGTGAGGTACACTAATTGTTACGTAACGTCAACAGATTGTGATGTCGCATTTCCCCCTGTATCGTTCTCTGTTGAGGATTTAGGTTTCTGTTGGGTGTCTCTGAACTTCACGTCAAATATCGTATCGAGTAATTATACAAAGCCGAACTTTGATCTCAAAGGCAGATTTTGGTTTAATGATATCTATTCCAAAGGTCGTTATTCGTTCAGCATCTCAAACATCGACCGTGAAGACTTCGTAGAACGAAATGAAATAACGGCTGAAATTTCATTCATAATTAGAGATGTAACGTCCATCGACGCGGGGACTTACGACCTAATCCTCACCGAAGGTACTGTTTTTAATCCAGATGGTGTCATTCTTAGTCACAGATTTCACCTGTTAAATGGTTATTCTACTCTCCCAAAACCAACTTGTAGAGCTGATGAAGTGGAGAACCCTGTAACGATGTCAAAATCTGGGGAGTCGATAGAGAGATTCTTTCTGACATGTGTTGTCAATGGTCATTTTTCTGCGGCTATCCAACTTCAGATCTTCTCGTCAGGAAATTGCTCTCACGAAGCCGTCACCAGTCCGTCACATACGGACAGGTGGCAAACGACGCAAAGTGCTTCCGTCCAAAACTGTGCAAACTCTCTATGGATATGTTCAGCCGTCCGGCTCAAAGTTGACTTAGATATGACCCCCACGGATGGTAGTGTATGCGTCTTCGACTTTGTTCATTCAAACGCCTGGCCACTTCATTCTTTACCATCAACAACACACCTTCGAGCTGACACAGAATTCCGAGAAGGAAGTTCAACGTCTGGCAAGGATACCAAGATGTATACGCCGCCTCCTGTGATAATCACTCTGTATGTATTGGTCCCTCTTTTAGTATGCTTAGTATCCAGCATACTGGTTGTCAGCTTGGTGGTATTTTGTTCTCGAATAAGGCGCAGACGTCGCACTTCAAATGACGTAAGAGATGATAATATCCGTAAGAAAGAGAACCCGACTGTAGCAGCTGTGACAGACGAAGAAGGGAATGAGTATGATGACGTAACTGTTTACGAAATTTTTTGAAGTGACGGGGAATATTGTAATGGCGGAAGACATTTTGTGTTAGACTTACGGGTTGGACTCCCAGTAGCTTCGCGTAGAGGTTATACGGATTACGGTCTTTCACTGAGGTTGACCACTGGTTAGGCTGAGAAACCTATAATTTACCGATTCGTCACTGCAAGTAAAACGAGTTAAAAGTTCCAAATGATTTTAAAATGATTTTTTTACTTATCTGTAAAGATATCTTCTTCATCGTTCCAATTAATGTTGAGTCATGACGTATAAACTCGGTGAACTGAATTGATTTGCACGTCGAATCGAAGGTTCCGGCAATGAAAATAATTATATGAGATTCTTCTGACTCGAATGATTTCCGAGATCTCAGCAAATGTGCCCTATCGACAAAAGCTTGGAGGAGGCTATACTTGATGGGATATGTTATATCCAAACTATTGATTGATCGGATCACCACAGACCTCCAAAACTGTAATTATTCATAAGCACCTTGCTCCAAAGAGCCCATTACAAGCGAAGCCAATTGGTTTCAGTAGAAAGCAAAGTCTCTATGCATGGTCTCTATAGCAACCAACCAGCAATGGCGCAACCACCTTTAGTGTAGCGAGATGCCAAGATGTTGTGTCCTCCATGAGAGGTATTTAAGGGTACGGTGTCCCCGCTCGCTTGATATATTTGTTTCAAAACTGGAGAGTGCTTAGTTGCAAAATGGAGCCATATTTTACAACTTTTGAAAACAATGTTCACCAAGTTTCGACTGTGTAAGTTGTACCGCATTTAGATGATATATGATTATGTAATGTATTTTATGTACTGTGCGAAATTAGTTTTGCTTTTGTTCTTCCATTTAACTTTAGCTCTTCCCTTCCTGCATAGGAGTGTTGTTGAGTTTGGTCAAAATTTGAAGAAAACGTAAGGCTATATGTTTATTAATTTGTGCAGAAAATGATACTTTGTAATTGCTAATCAGGATGGTTATTATAGATTCGCAGAGTTCAAAAACGTCACTCGACCAAGTACGGGTGTGATCGGTGAACCATTGAGCTAGAACGAAAGTCTATATTCAAATAAAATTTGATATGTCCTAATAAAAGTCAGGTTGGGTGTTAAATAAAGGTGACAAGGAATAGAGTTTTAATTTAGTCAAACATTAACATCCTATGCGTCTTGAACGGAATAGAAACGAATTTTTAACTTAAATATGTTGTTGCTTATAACTCTTATGCCGCATACTTTTACAATTTTTTTCCACAGAGGCCAATGCCAGCTAAACCGTAGTACTTTACAGTTGCAATGTTCTGTGAAGAATTCTGAGTGTTGTATAAATAAAGAATGTAGTTGGTTTGTCCTTCAAAGATATGACGAAGCTTTTTTCTACATCAGGTGGTCAGATAGCTCAGTGGAGTAAGGGCTGACTGGCAGTGTTGTGGTGCGAGTTTCGATTCCCGCGTAAAAATGGGACTACGACCAAAAACCTTTCCACGTTTTAACCCCTTTTTCTCTATCGAATATTTAAGTATCAATTCTATATCGTACATCGTAATCAACATCGTACAGTAGTCTACAACGATTTCAATTATCCAGTTCATGCAAACGATAGACCCTTTGTTTACAGAGTTTTCTAGGACCAAGGAATTGGTTTGTAGTTTGGACACTGAAACAGTTATACCTAGGGTTCAAGGGTTGCGACTGGGCTAGTATTTGGAAAATGGTATTTCACCCTATTTTATGTAATAAGTTAACAGTTTTAAATTGGAGAATTACTCACGGGGCAATGTGCACTGCAGAGAAGCTGCACAGGTGGGGAATCGGTGATGGTCTGTGTTCATTGTGCAAGAAACCAGAGAGTATTCGGCACGTGTTTTGGGAGTGTATACAAACATAGCAAGGGTCATAACCTGGGTAAATAAAGTTGTTGAAGAGGTAGTTGGTAGGAATGCTTTACTCACTTGTGATGCCTTCTTACGTGGGGTTCTTAACCCTGGACTACATAGGCTGTCAGCCTGACATGGGAAAGACTGGTCTTTGTATTTGGTATCGTTAAAAAAGTAGTTTGGAATAAAAGGTGTCGACTTGTGTTTGATAAGAGAATTATTGATGAAAAGGAGGTAGTGAAATTGATTTAAAGAGAAATGCAAGAGCGCATTGAAATTGAGTTTAGTAGATGGTCAGAAGTCAAATTTATGAAAACTTGGTTTCATGGTTCGTCTTTCTGTGAAATGGTAAACGGGGAATTACAATTAAGATTTTGTATTGTTAGAGTGTAGATCAACTTATTATTTTATTTTTAGCTTGTATATATACTAGGTAACTGTTTTTCTTTCTCATTTGTATAATCCTGTATTTATCGATTTTGTAAAGTGAAAAGGCAATAAACCGGAAGAAATTAAGTATTAATTCTAAAGTTACTCTCCCAGCAGACGTATTTGTTAGCGCGATGGTGTAAGCGAAAGATATTGCACTGCTCATCGTGTAAATCGTGCTAGGGTTCGGCGGCTGTAGGCTTGGTGCTTTTCAGTCGCCCAGGATCCCGCGCCATGTCTCCCTTGGTGTCGCAAAAGAATCCGGGAGGATGCGAGGAGGGTCGGTCGGTCAGAGGTCGACCATAAGCGTGTTAGGTTGGATGCGTGAATCTTTGCCTATGACCAGAGGGTCGAAACACTCTGTGCGGGCGGCATGTGAGCAGTCCATGTAAACACGTGACCTCACGAGGCGCTATTCTCCTCAATCTGTGTGTACGCAAGCTTTAAATATCCATCAGAATATCGCATAAGACGTTTAGAAAATGTATTGAAATGGCGCCACCTTATAGGTTACTTGCACGTTTCGTCGATAGATATTAATGAAGTATGCAATTTTACGTCGATTATCAGTTGTTTAAGACCACCAAAAGATGATTAAGGCACTTTTTGATGATGTTATTAAACCTGCGTTGTTAAAAATATGTGTAGTCGGGCAAAACAAAAAGAAATCTTATGTAAAGTGACTTTCGTTTCTCTTTATCAAAAGAAAGTTTATAGATAGATTCCAAAAATTCTCCAATAACGACATCATTTTTAAACCACAGTGTTTCCAAAAACACTTTTACAAATCAAAACAATAATTTTAATTTGGTTACTAATGTAATTGATATGATAATATGAAACATTTCAACAATAGCGTAGACATAGGAGTCGAAAGGAGGAGTAAGCGTCTTGTGAAACTGGAAGTGGGAAGGGTCGGTGGGGGGGGGGGAGGGAGAAGTGACGCTAGCAGAATTTAGTGGGCATTATTTGAGGAAAGAACTTTCGATCTGCAAAACGACCTATTAATTTGAATGTTGAGTTTTGCTTTCACAGAAACCTAAATTAGAAATATAGCGGTTAATCGTGTGGATTTATTTTGTTTCATATTAATCAATTGTTCTGTTATGTTTCGCTCATAACGTTCATGCCAAATTGCAATTTTGCAGTTTAGCATCTATTATATATTTCCCCAAAGAACTATGCGAGAGATAAGTGAAGAATGATCAGGTCTTAAGTCTCTATGTAAGGGGACTGTGACTGAGAGTTGATCAAGTTCTTGGTTTTCGTGCATGGCTATAGGCTCTATCTTGTATGACTTGTCTATAAGTCATTGAAGACTCGCCCCAAACCGCGTGCCGCTCTCTGAAAAAAAGTTAACTTTCCGTTGCTTGCAAGTGAAGTTTTTTTCTTGTCGCTACAAAATGCAGACAGTAATGAAACGTGATACCTTGTTATCTTTTACCTAGACCTTGGATGTCCATCGCTGCTATGTACACTGTGCTGTGGGTATCTACCGTAGCTGTATGTATAGACTGTACACTAGTGTCTAATTACCGACGGTAGCAAGCTGTCTGTGTATTTTCTGGGATCGATGGTGGTGTCTAACACTGCTGTTACACCTCATTCGAAACTAGGTCAGATTACCGGCATCAGACGTTTCTTTGTGCGCGAGTCTTCAAAGCCTTTAAGGTCTAACTGTGTGCTTATAAAGGTGTTACTTCAACTATGGTATCACGAATCTTTCATCTCCACCTGGATATGGCTCACTAATTTGAAAGGATTTTTATTTCGTTCTTTGCTTACCAAAAACTACATAGCGACCTTCTGTGTCTCTTTGTATTTTTTTTTTTCGTTTTCGATTAATTAGAACTAGTATTGGAATTCCTTGACGTTCTTCGTCTGGAAAAGTTCTTATGTAATGGAATTTGAGTCACCCATTTTCTTAAAAGATTCGTTGGGCAAATGTTCCAATATCACGTTTTGTATGACTCTAAGTAAGAAACTACAATACTTTGTAGTTTGGTTACTTTTCTGTCTTAATACAGTTACGTTAAAGCTACGTGAAAGCTACGTTAAAGCTACGTTAAAGCTGAAAGAATGTTAAAAGTGTGTGTGTGTGTGAAATCAGAGAGCCCGGTTTGCAGCTTAATCATGGTATACATTACCATCATTGTATTGGAACTAACGGGAGGTTATTTCGCAATGTTGAAGCAAGACACAGGGGCGGGAGAGAGACAGGACGGGGGAAAGGGTTTTTTGTGGGGGTTGGAACACATCCATGTGTATAGTTTGAAAGATTTACTTTGTGTTTTTTTCCATTTCTCAGAACTCACTGTTATTACCAGTGTACAAATGTTGGCCTTGTTTTAAGTTGCAATTATTTGCAACCTAACCACATGTGCACATAATAGTTTATAGCTATACAGAATGTGACACCCCTTTGAACGATGTTGAATTCAATACGTCAAACCCCTTTCCTTATTGACGTAGATTCTTCTCCATCAGTTCTTACCTCCCCCTTCCTCCTTCGCCTCCTCCTTTCCTTCTTCCTCCCTCCTCCCTCCTTTACCTCCTAGCTCCAGACGCGTAGCCAGGAATTTGCCAAGGGAGGGGCGAAACTGTAGGCAAACTATCAGAGCCGTAGATACGGCATTGTAAACCATCTAAGCGTAGCGCCAGAATGAGTTGGCGCGAAGCGTACAAGAAATTTTTGCTGAAAATGCCTCCCAGATCGATGGAAATGGCACTTCACAGGCCTTGTAAGTTGCATCTTAGCATTTTCTCTTTTGAAATTACCAGCAATATCATAAAAACATACACAAAAAATATGCTCAAGGGGGGGGGGGCGGCTACCCCCTTCGCCCCCCTCCCTTGGCTACGCGCCTGCCTAGCTACCAAACCAAGTCCACGGTATACGCCCACTTTTGTGGAGTTTGCTTTATGTATCTTTCTAATTCATCCTTTTCACAACCCTTAGTTTCTAGCCACATACTTCAACCTGTAGACAAACACATTCAGCCATATTTATATTCAATCATTACATTTTCAGCGTTGCATAATTCAATTCGCTATTCATCCATATATTAAATCCCAACTATATCCAAACGTTAAACATTAACCATTTTTACCCCCATGCAGCTAAAAATTTGTCTAAACAAGACGATATGCTAATTTTGTTTTATATCAGTCGCCTAATTGTGTTTGAAAAATTTATCAATTTCTCTTCTTTGGCGTTTCTCTTCACTTCCGAAGTTTGGGATGGTTGAACTTGAGAGTGTTAGAGCGTGCAGGATTTACGATTCAGATGATCGCAGGTTCGCGTTATGAAAGATTAAACACACACGCTGTCAAAGCCAAACACAACCAAACCCGGTGGTAAAAAGAAAAAATAAAAAAAAAAGGAAAGGAAAATTGCCTTCATTTGTAAAACAATTTTGATTCTTAATATAAGATATTGTTCTATTCACTGACGTCATAGTACCAAGAGAGTTTTTCCCCCGTTCTAGTTTGGCTAAAATGTCTTTAGTTGTAACCTGATTGTTAGTATGGTATTAATGACATATGTTTTGATGATAAAGTATAGTGACAACAAACCGTATACCTACAACATGGACAGAAATTCGTATAGTGTACGGTGACAGCAATCCTATTTATGTATGGGGACAGAAAACCGTACACTTGCATACGGTGTCAGCCAACCGTGTACGTGTATAGAGACAGCAAATCGTATACGTATATATGGACAGAAAATCGTATTTGTATGCTGTGTCAGAAAATCGTATTTGTATGCTGTGACAGAAAATTGTATTTGTATATTTTTAATGTATATACCGTATCATTCAAACTAAGGTTGTAATTGATCAGACTGAGCCTATTAATAAGGCACTATTTGATAATTTCGATCCAATCCACTTCTCATTTGTCTATAT
>JAIPMN010061437.1:0-19221 GCA_020650975.1 Apostichopus californicus
TATATCTTTACATCGCAGCCTTGCATAATAAATAAACAAACAAAAGTTAAGACTTAAAAAACAAAACAAAAGCTATTTACCTGGAGTGGAATTTCGATAAGAGATTGTATAGCCAGTAGCCATGCCTATAAGCTTCACATTCTTACTAAATTTATTTTCTGATTGTATATAAAAACAAAAACAAAATATATGACTAAATGAAAACAAGTGCCAATCAGCGGGGGTGCAATCCTTAGTCAGTATTACTCACTCTCGCCAAAGGCTCTTATGTACACTGTAGGGTTCTAAATCTAAATTATAAGTGCTATAGTTCCACAGTGAAAACAGCGCATACACTTGGAGGAAAGAAAGTTGTTTAAATATCAAAACTCATCACACAAGTGATCTATGAACTTGTTATGACGTCACCAAAATTTCTGCGAAATATGACTAGCTTCAATTAAAAAAAAAAACTTTCAAAACTGACGAAGCAAACATGACGTAATCAGCAATTATAACCTTCGAGAAGGAAACAACATGTGCAAATACAGACGTTGGACTTACACATTGTTTTTAATAAGAGCTATTGCGATATTATAACAGTGAGACAGGCATATTTCACGGCAACCAATACATTATCAACACACAAACGACTTTACAAATGACGATAAAATCGTAGCTGCTTTGTGAAATATCGGTGATGTATATTATCTATTTACTATTTACTCACTCCGGACATCCGACATTGATACATGCATGGGTTATCCACTCATACAAAGGATTATTTTGCTTATTGGGAAATAGTTTAAATAATTTGGACACGATGCACAACCTACGTTTCTGGCACGTAAACAGACACTGAATACTGGTTGATGCAACTCCTATACAAAAATATTTCTTTGTATTTTTTTTTACTAAAAAGATATACACATACGAAATCTACACTCACAGCCATAACAAACAGGACAGCACCAGTCTAGTGATCAAGGTATAGAACATCACATTCTGGGACTATTTGTGAGTAAACTAGAATTTTATGACACTTTGCATTTTCCTTTTCAATTCAGCTCAACATTTGTTTCGCTAGATTACATGGAATGCACCCCGGGGTTGCCGCTAGACCTATACCAGACGAATGAGGTTGAAGTGCGTGCGTATGGAACGCCATTTTAACATGTATCCAATAATTAAAGATATCTCTATTTCAGTCTCAGATATTTCGAATTCCTTTCCAGATATCTCTAATGATATCTCGAAATCAGTTTTGGATCTATTTAATTTATTTCTTCATATCTTAAATAACCTTACCCTTCTTGATATCTTTATAATTTATTTCTTGATAAATGGAGGCCTTAAAATCTTAAAATCAATTTGAGATATCTTAAAATAAATTCAAGATATCTCAAATTGATTTAAAGATATCTAAAATAATTCTTGGCATCTCCAATGTACTTCGAGATATCTGAAGTCAATTGCAGATATCTCGATATCTGAAGTCAATTGCAGATATCTCGAATTAAATTGAAGCCTTCTTAAAATTCTCTTAAATGTTAATATGGCGTTCCATGGAACACGTGCATAGTTTTTACCCTCAGTTAATTCCATCTCCCTTCCCATTCCATGACACTGGCTAGTACCAGTGCGACAATTGTTTTCGATTCGGTGTCCAAAAAAGGATACATTTTAATTTTATTTTTATCCTTAATGGCTAGCAACTAACTCGATTGGCCTGATGTGGCCTACTGTTAGTGCATATATAACTGGCATTAAACCTAGTCTCGGGACTGTATAGAGTAATATTGTATACTTCTTCGTCTCCATAGCAATAAGACCAACACCAATCCATTGTAATCGTTGCTAACGTTTTTATATCGCTTAGCACTTGTAACATAACTTTGCGTTCTCTTACAACTTTGACATATTAGATTCCCTTAGCAACAGAAAGTCTAACAGCTGTGTAAATATCTCAAAATAACATATCGCATATATTGCGAGACACAGCAAAGATAGTGTACACACAAGGTTTTCTACCAAGTGGAAATCAAACATTGCATAGCCATAGGAGATTGCAGACCTGGTGGAAGGTTAAAATCATGTTTTAGCTTAAAAACATAGGTGATGATAAGACGAAACTCATTAACATAATCCTTACGTATTACTAAAAGCACAGTCACACACTCTTGTATACAGACTTTTACACACATAACGACATGTCCTATTATATTAGCGTCGTACATGTTTAAACCAATCAATGGCCATGACTCATGAATCGTCGTTTACGCATACTGACAGAAACCGCATAGCCGAGATGTCTAAAGTAATTAATGTAAGCCATGGATTAAGTTTGAAATAGAAATGTTAACTGCGTGATAGGATTCAACCTGCAGGATTGACTGAACCTTCAGTGTTGATGTAATGTTGACACTTCCTTTATAGGCCTATACTGACAAGAGTATGCTGAAATAATCACTCCTCTAACTCTTCAAAACTGGCTACAAAAGATGTTTTTGATATAATTATAAGAACTCATTTCGTTCTTTCTTGTAACTATGTTAGTTTTTTCTTTTATTATGCGACACAAACTATACATGCGCATTAACTTACTAGTGTTTTTGTTTTGCTAAGTCATTTGCATAACTTTATATAATGCGTCATTGACCCGTCCATGTGTTTGCAATCTAACTTTGCGACATTCTACATGCATGATGTTCTATGTATTGTCATATTTAGACAAAATTGACCAGAATTTTATTAATATTTTCATCTTCATCTATCGAACGTTTAAACAGACTATTGTTGTAATATATTAAACCGTTCGAGATCGTCACATAGTGACGAATTACTTACGTCATAAATAATGGAGACCAGGATAGTCTTGTTACTTTCAAGTTGGTGTCTTAATGGGATGGGTTCTATATAATCTAGTCTATAATCGCCTTGATTGATTCACATGCAATGTTAATAGGAAAACTTCCACAAAATAATAGAGCAGCGTTAAAATGAATAACACAGAAACCTACAAAACCTGAACAAAGGTTTGTTCATCAGTATCATTATTTTTTGTTATTATACAGTGGCCTTGCTTACTATACACGCCTGTAGTTGATTTTTACGACGAAGGGCAGGTATAGGATTAAGGATTCATGTATTTACATCGATTCTTTAAGCAAGTCCTAACAATGTTTTGATTGCTTAAAGTAGTTTGGTGTGTGGATTTATATGGTTAGGCCTACTCCTGCTACTGCGATTTTAATAAACGATGCTTCTTAAATACTTCTATAAAAAAGTTCAAATTAACCACCAAAATAGAACGGAAACAAGCAGACGACATTATGTGAACTGGCATTATACACTCTTAATTATACAGGCCAAGGATGCATGGTGCTAAACAAGGAACTATAGTCTGTAATAGCCCAATGTGCTAAGTGATGTCTAGTTACCGTAACAAATTACATACAATCGTGTTGATGATTTTTAAGAATGATTCAGTCTCCCGCTGTCCCTGCAAGCCAAGCTGATTTTCGTATGATAATGGTTGACTTTAAAGTATACAACAATCTTCACCACAACAACAAGTAAATTTGGTCACACTATAAATACAAATTATTTTCAGATGCTAGTGATGAATCTCAACAGATCGAACACAAAATAGATGTTGAGATTAGAAATATCATGAATTCATCTAGTATATACAAGATCACAATTTGTATAACATCGTAGAAGGATGAGTAGTTTTAATTGATTTCTGTTCACGCCATGTCGATATATAGAAACAACCTATAAACATATTTGAAAGTATTCAAACTCCATTTCTGTTGATTGTATGGAGGACTATGTGACGTAATTCAGCTTGCTAATATCTCGACCGCTACTCTATATAGTTAAGCTGTGGTAATGCATGACAGTGACCAAACTATAAGTCAAGTTTTTCTATTCATATAGACAGTATACGACTCAATGAATAACTGTGCATTTTGGTAAGCTTTTCTTCAAGTACAGCATCAATTCTTCGGAGGCTCCGGGACAGTTTGTAAGTTCTAGCTCTTCAAGCTGTTTGACCTGGGCTAGTCTTGATAAGCCAGCCGTTGTTAGCAACGGACAGCCTAAAAAGAAAGAAAGAAAACATAAAACATAATATACTGAACAGAAATGATTAAAATTATAGGGAAGCTGTCAATATCCTTGCTCACAAAATTGGTCAGTTGGTACACCAATCCTTGTACAACCCTTTATATATGCTACTGAGCATGCCATCTATATATTGTCGTTAAAAGTAAAACTCATAATTTAACCAACGGAATCTTAGTAATGTAATTGTTGCTGCCAGGCATATTAAATTCATTTACTGATATTAAAGAAAAAATTCCTGGCATGTTTGTTGGCCACACATAATTTGCACTAGAGACGATACGAGTGTATATATATATACCTGGATAAGGATTTCACTGGGGACAATGCGAGGAAGCATTAATTAAATTTGTCATAAATTGTTACAGGCTACATACAGGAATAGTATACTGTGGAATGCGGTATATTAGTATGGTCTCTGTGATGGTATTCTATACATAACAGTGTATTTAACTGTGATGCTCAATCAGGGAACGTATTAGCCTACGAGAATTGATCATGCAACGATAAAAATAAGTTCGAGGTATTCATACAACGATCGACAAAAATGATCATAGTTTATTTGGTGATAATTTCTGGCAAATCTTGGTTCGTGGTAACGAATGTCTGCACAAACATTGTATAGTCAAATAATGGATTTAAATACGTCTCATTTTACTTCCGACCCCCTCCCCCAAACCCACCCCTGCCCCCCATATAAAATGGTACTCTTCTTATCCGAACTCAAACGGGTTACAAAAAGCAAACTGGTCTGGAAGGCGACCACATCTAAATGGGGACCGTGGAGATATAATATAAAATGGCCAACGAAATATGAAGAATAATCTGACATTTATTCACATCACCTTGATAAACTTTAAAAAAAAGCAAAACATGTCACGTGCTTCGCAACCAAACACTTTCTCTCAATTAATGTTGTATACCTGCATGCTCCAATTTAGTGCATGTGAGATAAACTAAGGTTTTGAATCACGCTTCCACATCATTTACCATGATGACAAGGTGGCAAGGGTACGGACACTTGGGTTAACAAGGGACTAATGTTTCTCCAATCAAGCGTTTTCCACACACCCCGACCCATCCGATCCCATGCTACACGAAATGCGTAATAATGAAAATAAGACGTTCAGTGCGTGAGAAGTCCGTACACCTAAAAAACAAAAAAGCTTTTTCGCGAAGTTTCCATGCGGATGAACAGGCTTGAGATGAAGTATTTTCATTAGATGCAAGGAATGTCTCTACCAATCCTGTTAGAGGATTGGGGCGGGGTGGGGAGGGGTGTTGGTCAAAGTATGATATATACATATTTGTTTTGCTAATATTGTGAAACCGATGCGATGGTAGGAAGTTTGGGTAAACTTTGACACCGTGTTGAAACATTTAACACTTGGAACATTATTTTGTAAATACTGAGCCAGACAGCCAAATTGTTTTCAGAGAAAGGAGTACCTCTTTAGCGTTAATGTAATTCCGAACCTGTCTCTATAAATCAGTATTAAAAGATATATGTTAGGCTGTCATGATTTCTATCGGGCAATCCTTGTTAACATACCTTATTCGCGACGAGAGAGGCCCACATATCTTAATATAACGGCTTCTGATCTGCTTAAATCCCACTTATACCATACTGCAAGATTGTTAGGCTACATATGGCCGTGCTGCATTTGTTACATATATTTATAGGCATTGATACTACCATTTTATTTGATTACATCTTTTATTTCTGTTGATAAATGTTATTGCCTGCATGTATAATATGCTATAGTGATTTCCTTCAATGTCTTGTCGTTCTGTTGATTTTCCCGTTGAGCTGAATTACTAGTTCGTAGTTTCTCTGCGACAAATCCTTGAGAACGTTCCCTTATTTATGTTTTCTCCTTTGAACGTTTTCTGCCTTAAAGGGAGTGAAGACTCGCGCACAAAGAAACGTCTAATGCCGGTAATCTGACCTAGTTTCGAATGCGGTGTAACAGAAGTGTTAGACACCACCACCATCGATCCCAGAAAATACACACACAGCTAGCTACCGTCGATAATTCGACACTAGTGTCCAGTCAATACATACAGCTACGGTCAATACCCACAACACAGTATACATAGCAGCGATGGACATCTCAGGTCTAGATAAAAGAGAACAAGGTATCATGTTTCATTACTGCAGGTCTGCATTTTCTAGCGACAAGAAAAAAACGTCACTTGCAGGCAACAGAAAGTTAAAATTTTTAAGAGGGCGGCACGCGGTTTGGGGCGAGTCTTCAATGTCTTTAAATAGTGGAAATCTGTGGGACGCGAAAGGATCATAATTTCAGGCTTACCTGCTACAGAGAGGATACGAAGACTAGGAACCTGCAGGAGGTTTTGTAATCCAAAGTCCTGTACCTGCGAGCACCATCGCAAATAGAGGGCGCGTAGCCGGCCTAGTGTGGCCAGGAATCCCACTCCGGTGTCGGTAATTCTAACGCATCTATAATGTAAGACAAGATATATACAAAATATACAATTTTTATAAGGAAATCGTGGCATATTATTACGATCATTTTTTTTTACTATAATCATGATTTAATAATAACTGTTGAATTTTATATACAATTTGAGGTATATGAAAAGTATGTTTTACATTTGAAAGCAATTTTTTCGTTGTTGTAACTTTAATTTTTGAATTTAAATTCTTAAGGGCATTCCGGTGGGCAGGTAATGAATGTTACATTAATCTGAAAAGCAAACAATGTCACACACTGAAATTTGAGAATCCAATTTGCTTGAGATAAAGTTGATTGAATATAACTCATTTTGAGTCTGGCAAAATCTTCCATCCTTCCAAAGAGTGCACAATTTAGACGGTCTGTGATGCATGCCATCCCTGTAAATGTTCTTTAAAAGCCTTATACTTTACTTGTATAATATCTTTGTTGATTCCTTCTTGAAAATGCGATACCTTTGGTCTATGAATAAGTGACCTATATATTATAAAGCAAAACAAAAACATTTTCAGCTGAATTGCCGTAATTAGCGTCATTCTCTCTTCCGCTGCCAGATGTTTTCACAAAATAAAAATAAATTTGAAAGGTTTCATATCTTTGTCAACCAAATGCTATTAGGGTATAGAATATGACCTAGAGATGCAGACAATTTCCAGCATTATTGTTTACAGATCAATTTTACCCACCGGAGTAGGCCATTATAATGTCTGAAATCCTACAAAGATACTCTAAAAATACATTGAAAGACAATGGCTTTGAATAATGAAAACAATTCTTTCACATCATTTGTATCTTGTATTAATTTCTGTACCTTTGGCATCTTTCGAACTGCATTAAAGTATCATCTCAAACCATTAGGTAATCACTAGCTTGTTACAAAACTATAAGACAAAGAGGCAGCCGACATCATTAAAGTTTAAAGTTTATTTTACAGTCTTGTTCAAGGTCAAGGCCCTCCCACACGTCTTTACAACTTAACCCTGGTCATTGGTAACTTGTCACACCCACACACAAAAGTATACACAATTCAATCAATCTCTCCTGGGACAACACATCCACGTGTCCCCCGGGGGATTTCCCATAGGGTGCAGCCATAAACCGGCGCACATAACTATATTTACAAGTTACCTCACAAGTACCCATTTATATCACCTGAGTGAAGAGAGGCAATGGAGATAAAGTGCCTTGCCCAAGGACACAACGCAATCATCTGGTCTGGTGACCCCAGATGGCCTTTGACTCCACCAAAAACAATAGGCTTTGTGTACTCCATGTGATACTTCTACATACTGAATATGAAATTCGTCTGACCTTCCCTTCTTGAGTAATCGTGTTTACAAGCTGGGCGTCACAAACACACTCACACATACGCCATCACGAATGCAAAGGTTACGATTATCATCGAAACCAAAAACAAATCATCGAGAACAGGCATTAATATAAAAAAATCTTAGAATATATTTATTCAAATTTCATTGGACAAATTATCGGTTTCCCTGGTTACACCGTCATTTGACCCCTCCTCAACCCCCACACACCGATAGTATTCCATCATAAGGCAGCAGGTTTCCATGTGACACGCAGTCTTCTTGTTATTTCCTTGACGTAATGCATGGAGCAACTCTCAGCTTTACGCATATTTCGAAATTTCCCACGATGGAATTACCGTACCTACGTGCACACGTTGTTAAAATGTCGTTACACTGCATCCGTAGTGACATCGTTTTTTTGAAACGAATTTCCTGTTTCATGATGCTTTTAATCTGTTTTTCAAAGTTATCTTTCAGAATGGTTGTAATAATTATAACATCTAAAGAATTCTGAGTGGTATTTCTGTTACCTGTGAAGTCGTCTCGCTGAGATATTAATGGATGAATTTCCCGTACGTTTTCACGGTAGGCCCCTCCGTTCAATGTCAATGGACGACTATAACATTAGGTCTAAAATGTTCCGATTCGGGTCCCCGTTTGCGACTTTCCAGCGACAAATCCTCGCTACGTATCTACGGTATCTTCTAAACGACATCGTAATAAACAACGTTTAACAGCATCGATAAACTCTATGTTGTCTATTTAAGTCATGTTCTTAATACTTTTCTACGATTATAAGTGATATACGAGAAATAACCTATGGTCGTGTGAAACTCAACAACCTCAGCTCCTCTCCTACAGCGATCGGTTCGCTCAATTTGTTTAATCAGAATGCAAAAATGCATTTGTGGTTCGATGATGTAACATGAGCAGTTTTCTTCATCAATAGTGAGGGTGTACATGTTTACAAGGGTTTCAAAATTTGACCTCTGATGACCCCTAATGACCTTTGCCCTCCACCAAAAACAGTAGGCTTCTTTTACACAATGTAGTACTCCTAAACACCAAATATGAGGTCTGCCCATGATTCCCTTCTTGAGATATCGTGTTTACAAGTTTTCACAATTTGACCCCTGGTGTAAAACCCCAAATGACATTTGACCTCCACCAAACACGATAGGCTTCTTGTACTTAATGTGGTACTTCTACACACAAAATATGAATTGGTATGACCTTCCCTTCTTGAGATAACGTATTTACAAGCTGGGCGTCACAAACGAACTCACACACATGAGCCATCATGAATGCAAAGGTTACGATTATCATCGAAACCAAAAATGTTGAACATTTTTTGTTATTTTCAAAGACTACAGTGACTAGTATTGCATGCCGATGTGAAATTGGGAATAAATCATTAATGTCAATAATTTGAAATATCCGTTATTTTGGGCCTACTCATTAACAAACTGGCATAAGAGACAATACATGCTGCAGTGTACAGTTCCTTGGAAGTGAAAATACTGCACTTCTCCAGGTTTTATTATGTAAAATATAAAATATAATATCATAATGGACAGAGTCTGATAAAATCTAGCTTATAAACTTAACCACTTTTACCCTGAACAGCTTGAACTCTCGGAAGGAGTGGTGGGTCGCAAAGTTGTTTGCTCAAACAGATATAACTTTATCACGCCTACACGAAAAAATATGTCGTAAACAAAGGGGACGAAATGAGTAGGAGTAAGATCTATTTTGTATCGCTATACATTTAGCTTTACTTTCAAATTGTTGTTTATTTTCATATTTTATGTTTATTTATTTATTTCTTTTATAATACTTGTACATAATGCAAGCAAATACTTGCATGGGATATTATCTGTCTCGTGTTCAAGCATAACGGGTATTGTATACGTGCATATTTGCCACTCTTAAAACTTGCATTAGTTTTTCCACCCACGTATTTTTAATTACGGTTCGACAGCAGGGGGTTTCTAGCCTTGCTCGTGGGCATGGAGAAAGAATAAACAATCCTTGTTTACAACCACGTCAAAAGTATCAAATCGTGATTATATACAACTATATGAAACAGTAATACAGTTGGTTTAACGGTTTTAAGGTCGTTGGGTAAATTAGAAATCGTCCATATCACTAATCCATAACACGCGCACCCAATTGACGCATATAGTTGTAAAAACTATTCATTACTGTTTACTGCCATTGTCTCTTATGTATATTAATGAGGCTTACGATATACCCTTTTACGTACATTTTAACCTTCAGATATACCCGCCGCGGAATATTCTATTAATACCCCTTTACAAGTCAATGTGTGGCTATGTCGGCTTTGTAAGCTTCGGGTATAAAGACTTAAACAGGTTCGTAAATGTCAAATTGGGTAAGATTTCAGAAGATTCTCTCACAAACATTGAAAGGTTAACTACCATATAAACCGTGCAATGGTTACTGTTCAACCAGTAAACACCTTTTGAAAATGACATTGTCGTAATATATAAAGTCTAGAGTCAGAAGACATTTTGTTTTTCCAAATAAGGTTGTAAGACGTCCTCTGTATGTTAAGTAATTCCATAATTTGATCTATGGAACAATACGCATTTTTTCTATAAAACAATGGGCAGTATTGATACATCGATTTGTTTTCTTTTTGTTTAGACGTACGAAAAGAAGGATAACCGCATGTTTAATAAAATGTAACGAAATTGACCATTATTGACCGTTATCTGAAGCGAAGGGATTAGTATAAACTGCTGGAGAAAATATATCACCAATATGAGTTTTCAATTGTTGCAAATTTCAAATCGATAGGTAGTACATGAGCGTATATAAAGTGTATAGCATTCAGTTGAATTCCGAATTTGAAATTTTAATCGATAAATGATGACTTTATGAATTAGCTTTCGTACAACAGAATGTACTCCACCACCACCCCCCCCCCTTCCACCCTCTACCCGTTGACCGGTGTCCGGATAGAGTCAATGTACCGCACAATGGTCGCTATGACTGATTTCACTACAATTGACAAACAGCTTCATCACGAACGCACATATATAGGGCCATGAACATAAATGCATATAATTAGTGCTATGACACGCATTGGATCATATATACTGAGATACTCTCATATTTTGTGGTAAAATGTTATTCCAAAACATTCATTATTTAATTCGTTTACAACATTCACATTAATTAATTCGTTTACAACATTCATCTTTCATTGGAGTACAAGTTACAAGTTGTGTGATACACTCTATGTTTACAATAACTTTATTATAACTGATCATGATCGCCGTCTACATTATTTGAACCAGAGTTGAACCACACAACATATAAAAATCCCCCTCTGACGATAGTCTTTGACTGATGATAGGTTTTTCAAATCATAGGTTTTGGAGTATTATAAAATTCAGCATCTATAGTTTGTACAAAGTTCAAAGAGAGCTCACCTACGTTGACTTGTTTACTCAAAGTTATCAAAATATGCTGTTTTCTTTGTTTCTCTACTAAACTAAATGTAAACTTTCTCACGGTAAGTTTATATAATATAAACATTATAATATAAATATAGTACATTGGTGAGAACGAAAATCCTTGTTGGGTTCGTTATTGCCAAAGGAAGATATGTAATATTAAACTCAAAGAATGAAATTAAAAATAAGCTCATCAGAAGATAACATTTTTGTGTTAACAGGAGGAATAAGGCCAATTTACGTAAAGCGTGATATAAAAATAGCTTTCCCCCCATATTTTGTTTTTGTAGGTCTTCATAGCGTAAAAAGTTAAACAAATTAAAAATGACATGGTTGTTGTTCCACGCTGGAGGTTTAAGTTTAAATGATGTTGATATATTTTAATAATTTATTATTTTCCAGTCTGTGCCGTCATCTATAAATAAACCCCATTTGATTGCTAAACATTTAGACGTAGCGTTTGAGAAAGAAATAATCCCAAATGTGAAAACAGCCAAGCGTACCGAATTGAAAAAAAAAATGTATTTTGCGTAGAAAATTTCATTTGTCGAAATGGTTTTAAGTCGCGCCTCTTTCTCTGTGTTGTACACTAGGGAATGCTTCGAAACCAAGCCGACGCCGATATTGGCGTTTCATTCTGTCGTTTGTTATTGAAAACATCCGCAATTATTGTAGTATGATGTGAAAGGAGGCGATTGCGACTATTTCCACAAAAAAAAAATAATAACAAGTTAAGGCGCGGTATCTGTCGTTCTAATTCAATAGTATGAACGTATAGTCATGTGTTAATTGAAAAAAAAACAGGGTTATTATTTAGTTACACTAAACTAATTTATCCAGATACACTTACGTGTCTTAGTCACGTTTGCAATCACGTGTCTGTGCTTAATAATCATATTCAGCTGCAGGTTTTGTCTTTCATTTTCTTTGTGTCACCCGATTTACCCGCCTCCTCATCCTCCTCCTACGCACTAAACGGTGCCGTTATGTTGTTAATCTATCAGATTAGAAATGTTTGATTCTATACCAGGGCAAAGAAATGCCTGTGTATACATGTGACCGTCCAATTCGGCCATGTTTTTTTGAATCCTTCGACGTCAGTTATGGCCTCCTTTATTTCTAGATTATGGTTATGTAATCTTGTATACTTGTTATTGATGCCATCATTAACCCATCATTAATACTTTCATTAATTCCATCATTAATACTGTATATAGTCCCTTTATACTGATACGGATGCTATATACATCAGAAACATTAAACTTTGATGTGAATTCTTTTCAACAAAACCATAACTGATTCTTCGATATTATATCATACTAGATGATAACGTGCTCAATGTATGCGGAGTTTGTGAACAACCGCTTCAGCAGCATACTATTCAACGGTATATATACTGCGTACATATAGGCCTTACAAAATGCAGTCCAGTATTTGCCACCTTTTTAAGCCCACGCATGTACGACAAGATGCTGTATCGTAGGAGAATATTCCTTGTTCTAATTCCGCTAAGAGATCCTCTTTGTCTAAATTTGCCTCTGAAGTAATTAGAAGGTATCGTGTATAGGATTTTTATTCACCATTGCACTACTAGTAATTAAAGGTTTATTTTTTCTCTTGAGTTGACAGTATGCGTTTGTTTTATGATGTAGTTCGTGTAACCATCATCCATAGATGGAATGCAGCATTGTTTAGTGGGAATTATTCATCTCAGCTATATGGGTTCGAAAACTGCTGCACTTGAGTGGCAAAATGAGTCAACTTATTTGTATGATAAAAGAGGCTATAGTTGTAAGCAGGATAAGGAAGGCCATAGTTGTATATAAGTATGGTTAGTATATAAGGCCATATATTGTAAGCATTGCGTTATAAATCGTATTAAACGGAATCAGATACGATGTATTTTTAGTTGTACGGTTAACAATAAGGTGGTATCATAAAAATTGCATGTCAAGCGTGCTGCACTTCGGACGGTACCGTTGTAAACCTATATTTGATATATTTCTATAATATTAATTATTTTAATGTTAGCCTGTAACTAATTGCTTCGTATTTATTAAAATACTTATATTTTTACAAAAAAAGAAATCTTTTTCACAATTCGTTTTCATGTTTATCTTGTTAAAGCAGGGGACCTGATATCGTATATTCTAGGAGCCCCTTCGTTAAAGTGTGTTTTGTATTTACATGATGTGGATACAACATGGTCTTAACTTCTTGTTTTACAAAGCAAAAGAAGAAATCCTGAAAAAGGTTGTTCATCTTTGAAATTAATATAAAATTATAAAAAAATATCAATACATAAATAACTGCTTTAATCTGGGTTGAAATGTATATCTCTTATATAAAGGTTAATCTTAATATCATGTTGTAAAATCTTGTGTTCGTATTTGTCATCAGAGGAAAATATAAAGGGCTCAGTCGCTATTGGTTACTGTATATGGGCTTGTGTTTGCTTTCATTTGAGTAAACAAAGTAATTTGATATAATCAAATTTCTTTAATAGCATTTACACAGAGGGTATACTGTATGCAAATAATTTAGCTGGCTATTGACTTCCCTACTGTTTCCGATTTTAATCTTAAGTAAGAGAGGAAGTGACCTACATTGGCGATACCGATACAGCCCCGAGGATAATAAGATGATAGCCATCTTTGCGAACACAGCGGCCTCAATCGCGACAGTCCCAGGCCATTAACTTTAGGTGACTTGGATCGGCATTGTGTGGAGATGATTAATGTTCATCGCCTACACACAAGTTTGACGTCACTTCTGCTGAAAGCTTACGTAGGAACCTGCCGTATATATACTTCAACAACCCAAGCATGAGTATAGGTTTGCTGGATACATGCCAGTCGTGGTTTGACTAATCTAATAGACAAGCATTTTAAAGTACTTGATGATAACATGTCAGTGATACCCTCTGTATGTAGAGATGCTTTGAGGAGTCTTCATTCCAGACGATTTAGTAATAATATATTATACACGGCACATGCTTGATGCTGTCTTCAGTAGACAGTCGCTATACATAGCAGGCTCTCTTGTCTCACTTAGAGAATATGTCTGAATATATTAAATTACAACTCCTCTGTGTATATATCAAAACAAAATAGTTGGATGGAGTGGAAACGTACCGCATTGCTGCTATAGTTACCAAATAGTCAAATATAATTTATGTATTAATATTATTAATATAGTTTTGAATATCCACATGCAGGCATAAATTACGGTGCGTGGTTTCGATTGCATTAGTGCTATTATGGCTTTACGAAATAAATTACAAACATTTTACGGTAAAAACTATATGAAGGGATTAATTCTGCTTTAAAATTATTTATCAATATTTATATATAAATAAAGTTGAGGGGAGTTGTTCGTCATAAAGAGCTGTCTTATAAGTAAATATTTTAGTTGAATTTATGGCTTCTTTAATGATATGAGACGCAATATTTCATGATTAGATAAAAGGGCTAAAAACTCACTAATCTGGATTATTGGAATAATAACCGCATAGACCTCCCAGTTAGATATATATAGTAGCATCGAATAATGCTTAAATATTATATATTAGCAAACACATTAACGTGTCAATAATGATCCCTTTCAGGGGTCCACGCAGCACAACAACCTTGAAGTATATATATATATGTACAGTGATATGAATGAAATGACGTCATTCTATGTTGAGAACACATTTAATGAAACGTTCGGAAGTTATTAATTAACCACGACATTCCAAACTACTCGGAAGGTCATCTCTTGATAAGAAGAAGTAAATATACAGCTATAAAACAAACTGTCTAGCATTTATCATTATTTGTCATTAATTATCTACTTTACAGGATTTATGAGTGTGACTTTATCCGATAGTAAATAGTAAGGACCTAACAGCTATACAGTCATATGCAAGAACGATACACGTTCACTTTATATGTGTTATTAACCCTGCATGTAAGACGTATCGGTAATTAATACAAACGATTACATTAATAACAAGTAACCAATTCTTAATGGTTTAAATTATATCCTGATTAATGTAATTTATGCAACATTTATGCACATTAAAGATAGTTGTTGTGGGTTTTGTGAGTGTGGGGTGGGGATGGGTGGGGTTGTGCTGGACTAAGTATACTAGACAGTTATACCTTCAGTCGTAGTGTACAGCATACTGAATTCTTTCATATTGACGATGTGACAGTTCAAATTACATCACATTGTAGGTAGTCCATGTGTTTTCGTGTGTAGCTTATGTTCTGTCTGTTCCCTATTCCTTAAAGGGTGTGAAGACTCGCGCAAAAAGAAACGTCTTATGCCGGTAATCTGACCCAGTTTCGAATGAGGTGTGTCAAGGGTTAGACACCACCATCGATCCCAAAAAATACGCACACACAACTTCGGTAATTAGACACTAGTGTGCAGTCAGTACATACAGCTGCGCTCAATACCCACAGCACAGTGTACACGATACAGCGATGGACATCTCAGGTCCAGCTAAAGATAACGAGGTATCACATTTTATTACTGTCTGCATTTTGTAGCGACAAGCAGAAAACTTCCCTTGCAAGCAACGGAAAGTTAACTTTTTCAGAGCGCGCCACGCGGTTTGAGGCGAGTCTTCAATGCCTTTAATTCAAGAAATTACTTCCCTATAATCTAGAAATCCTACGACGTGTCCTTGTGCCTCGCTTGGAGGAATTCTAATCATTGGATCTGCATGGTATTCCCGGTAATATTAAATAATGTCTGTTCTATATACTCACCTATCCAAGGTCAATTCCTCCAGCTTCGAGAGATCACACGCCACATACTCCAGAGCTGCATCAGTGATCCGTGGACACCATGATAAGTCCAGACTGACTAGCTTACTCATATTAGCTGCAATCATTTCAACGCCTTCATCCGTGATCTTACTGCATCCCGAGAGAGACAGTGTAGTTAACTGTGGCAAACAGTGAACAAGGTTTACCACTGCTTGATTGGTCAACTCCCAACAAGACTTTAATCTCAAAACCGAAAGGGAACCACCGCGAAGCGCCACCAGACATCCCAAGACGCCATCAGTGACATGGTACGCTTGGAAATTCAATTCCTGGAGGTTTGGTAACCGCTGTGCAATTGCTGCCACGCTTTCGTCTGCTACATTGATGCAGTCACTTATACTGAGAGATACAAGTCGGGGTTGAAGACTTGCCCAGAGTCCAGCCTCGGTGAAGTCGTTACAACCGCTTAGCTCAAGAGAAGAAACAGCTCCTAATTGTTCGAGCATGACTTCCAACCCAGCGTCGGTAACTGTCGAGCGCCGCAGTGATATAGCCTTCAATGTTCTTTTGGTCTTTGGACAATGGTCAATGAATTCGCAGATGTCCATATCGGAGACACTCACCAGACAAACTGATTCAAATTCTCGGAGTTCAAAGGTGGTCAGAGATGTAAATTCTTTACTTCCATCAATGCCATCCTCGTACAAGTCTCTCTTATGAAGTATCGGCGCCACACTTCTCCAGAAACATGGCTGATTGAGAATTGTCCGCCATTGTTTACAGACTAAAGTTAACAAACTTCTCGCAGGGACGGAAAAATGATGAAACATAAGAAGTAAGAAATCCTCCTCCTCGAGGAGTTCGTTAAAACTTTGAGCTTTGAAGAGTTTTCGAGAGTCACATTTCTTGCTAGTCTCTGTCGTACCGTTTGCTATACTCTTACCGTTACTCACGATGCTGTTACTGTTGTCTGTTGCTTTCTCTGACGTCACAGTTTGGTCCACTTCAATCATTTTTGGTAATAAGGCGTCCTTGAGTTCCTGTAGGCAGTTGTGGTTGGGATCGGACAACTGCCTGGCCGGTTTGGCGGGTGAGTTAGACGAAAGGTAATTCCCTCCACTTATTTGATCGTTGACCGTGTTAGCGACACTCATTGTGCCGGTAACTGTCTGAGTGGCCGCCATATCAGCTTTCAGCTTATTCAATTGCAAACATCCTGTCAAACGCTTCTGAAATATGTAATTAATCAGTACACGCTAAGGGCTTCTGTGGACACTAAACCATGCTATCGTTGTTGTGTTCTAGTCGTCTCGGTTTCAGTGTTGTGTTTTCCGGGATCTGATTTCGTCGAGATGACGTATGGATGGATACAACCTCATTAGCGCTGTAGTAACGACTGCAAAACTCGGCAACGGATTAAGATGATTCTAGAAAATATGAAAACAGACCAGAAAACATATTAAGCGTTGCAGGAAACAGCAAAATAAATGTTAAGACTGACATTCTTTTTGTGACGTAACTTCTTTCGAGAAATCCGAGTCGCTTTTGTCTCTATTTGACATTAAAAATAATCTTTCGATATAACACTTCAGGCTGAATATTGTATAACATGCAGTAGCAAGAATTGGAACATCCTAACTAACAAAGCAAATGATTACAAATTCTTAACATAAGTCAAGTCACCTGAAATGACTTTCGTCGGTGTTAAGCTATGCATTGTGCGCATACACTTCTGAACAACTGAATATTTACGTCACATGCAAGAAACTTATTAACATGTGGGTTGTTCTTCAGCCAACAACTAATTGATACTTTGGACGAGAAGAAAACATCATAGAGTTACAAAGGAACATTATTACTATAGTCATTATTTTGAGCGAGATGTGTAACGGTCATATAAATAACCAACTAGTTTACAGCATATTCTCATTTATTATCGATAGCTGGCTGTAGCCTACCACATGAAATCGTAGCCTTGTTATCAATTTACTTTCAATAAGGCCAATTTTAAACACCGATTTTGATTAAAGTAACACAAGGCTGTACAAAATTGTAGTTTATAACGACAGAAGCGACGAGAAAACAACTTTTGAAAAATGTGTTCGTGTGACAGCTTGCGAGTTTTTCCTCATGCAATAAAATGAAATTACGAACGGAAGCAGTTAAGTTATTCAATTTAAGTGATGTGTAAATTCTCATATTAATGCTGGGAGCATTGCTACCGGCAAGGTTACAGTGGGGAATTTATCCTCGTATAATCGTTTGAAGATAGCGCGAAATAAACCAATACATGGCTATAGTGACGTTTGTCATACTTTCAACGATGTGACCTAATATATGCTGTTAAGTTCTTGGGTATTGCGACTGCCAAAATGGTCTTAACTATCATTATACACCACTGTGTATATGGAAGTGATAACTTCAACCATACATGCATTGAACAAATGCAACACATGGAAACCGTAGTGATCATATCGTAATTTAGTTATTGGTATATGTTCTTATTAAAACTAAGTTACAGAATAGGCCTATACCGAATTCTGAAATTTTACTTTCTGAAAAAGTTTCGACTTTATAAGGTTTAAAAAACATATTGCAACATACAGAAGCTGCAATACATGCAATTACCGGGATAAAGTCCTTCACTTCGGGAACGAATGTACAATACGAATAAGTCTTTCCGAGTAAGGTTAGTAGATATTACGCACTGCTCACGTACGAAGCCTAAACAATTCATCCACACGCAAACGCACTGATCCCCTGTATAGCCTATACCTGATTCAAATACCTCAGCTTACTTCCCATAGACCTCCACTGAATAAGTTTAGTCTCGTTCATAGTGACGCAGAAATGATCTTTACCCTGTCTGTAATTACGGATGACGTCATACCGTGATTAAATGCATAACGTCTCATTCAAAATTCAAAATCTATGCTCTTTTGCCGTGACAAAAAGAATGATAGCTTCCTTTTTCTTAGAAATTGAAAGCGTTTCCGAAGAGGATTTTCAAATGAGGTTGAAGAAAAGTTGTTTCATTTGCTATATATATTTATATATATATTTTTATAAATATATATAT
>JAIPMN010061493.1:0-10458 GCA_020650975.1 Apostichopus californicus
ACAATCACAATCACAAAGAAAGGAGCAAGTGTCGTTACCACTAAGATATAGTAACTGGAGTCGAGTGGGGAGTGTGTGAGAGGGGGGGGGGTAGGTACATCTTTGTTGAAATATTGCATGTTTTGATCATAATAATGAAACATTATTCCAAACCCTATACCTGCAACTTTAAGTCAATTAAGCAGTAACTAATATGGGTTACGTCACATCGCACATATAATGCCGGAATATTTCAGTATTAAATATCCCCGCAGTGCTTTTCTATATTGCTATACTGCAAAGAGTTAAGCCGTGGACCCAATAAGCTTCCGTACGGTATCACAACCGATGGTGAGGTGTGTTTTATAACAACGGTAGAAAGATTTTCTTGTTGACATAAAATATTAAGTCTTCGAAAAAAAGACATCGTTTCATGTTCGTGTAACTTATATTCGTCTCTAAACCAGATAAAGCGTTTTTCTTTCCTTCTTCGCTTGGATGTTGACTGAGAGATATTTTTGATGCTCAATTGATGTAGTTCTATTTTCATCAT
Source organism: Apostichopus californicus (assembly GCA_020650975.1). NCBI lineage: Eukaryota > Metazoa > Echinodermata > Holothuroidea > Aspidochirotida > Stichopodidae > Apostichopus > Apostichopus californicus. Next base: position 533 of record JAIPMN010061493.1, read on the forward strand.
AACAATTTATAACTTCACAAGTGTTTCTGTTTTATTCCTTATTAACAACAAACTCATACATCGTCGAGGACATCTACTCATTCTGACTATTTTTACCCTTCCCCGGCTGGAATGACAAAATAATATTCTGAAAAAGCGTTGAGTGCTTTCTGTTCACTTATTCCCTCGGCGATGAATATTCGGTATTAAATTTCATTTTTGAAACAACCGCGCAGACTTGCTGCTTTCGTCGAACAAATTTTTTTTTGGCGTGACGAAGGATAAAGGGAAAGAGGTGGAGAGAGAGGTGGAGAGAGAGAGAGTTAAGGAGAATGTTCATGTTGGGATTGTTGTAGTAATCAAGTCTGTTCAAATTGGTGAGATGACGAATAATAACAACAAACCAACCATGGCATGAGAAAATTCTCGACTGTCTCTGAAGTATATTGGAAGGAGTAACAGGATTTTGTTTGTAATCGTGCAGTCGTTACACAGGTATCGCGTTGCAATACTCGAACAATCATCGCACTTCAAGTAAACATTATAAACAGGAACGTGATTGTCATCTCGAGATAAAAAAAAAACAAACAAAAAACGAAACTTGCTGTCAGCGGAGCACTGAGTGAACAATAATCTATCTTATAACTATCAGGAGATCTCGCGTAAACGGTACCTTTTACATTGTTGAACATCATTCGTTATCTGGGTTCTTACGCAGGTAGGTTAAATTATTTTGTTATCGAGAATGCAGGCAGTGAAACATGCATGTGTATAGGAACTTAGTAGTTTAAGTTACTAATGTTTGCATGATTGTTAAATCCGTACATACAATTGGCTTAATTTATTTATTTCGGAAAGAAAACATTACAATGTTTCGGCCAGTCATATCATGCCACCCTTTTCCCTTCCCCTCCCACCCCCACCCCCGCCAATACCACTCTCCCTCTCTCTTCCTGTCGTCATTTTACTATGTCTTACAGGGTTTTTTTAATACCAAAGAAGTGGAAAGAGAATGAAAGAAAGATTAATAAACCATTGGATTGGATTCCAACTTGTTGATCTTAGGGAAAATATAGTATTCTCCAGAATAACAAAGCAATCTTCTGCCAGTTCACGGACGAACCTCTTCCCCTCCCCACATCGCAACCTATATTTTGGAATCACAGGGCTATTCCATACCTGAAGTACTTGATCACAGACCACTTCGAAAATCAACATAATTTGATTTTTTGCATGTAGACGAACATTGATTAAGAATGAGGGTACTCGACTATATTTATCTATACATGAGATGTCGGAGTACAATCTAACCGAAATGCTATAGGAACAGAACTTGGTAGTGAGTCCGTACTCTTGTTACAATTCTAACGTAATTATCTTGTACTTGTCCTCATTGATTTGTACTGCTTTTGGGGCGGGAGACGGGTGGTGGTGGTGCTGGGGGGTGGGGGGTGGGGGGATCTAGTATAGATATTAATGCAACACTGTAAGCACATGTCGTCTAACTCCCAAATCCCAATGGAAGTCTGTTATAAACTAGAACTCATGGTATTATAGGAAGATGCGTAAATTCTCCTTCATATACAATAGTGGATGAAACCATCTACACATCCTAACCAGGTATACTCATAAAGACGAATGGATCTAACATTTTACGATTAACTGCTTTAAATATGGAACAGTTTAAAGATGCAAAGGGACATTATTATACGGTTGTGAATGAGCCTAAATACTCTATCATTATCATGGAATATTCGTTGGTCGTCATTAGACACGCAATGTCTATCACAAAATTTGTTTCAATTATTCATCTATTTAATTTGTGTCTGGTCTACCTACTACAGTTCCCTTGCGCGTGTATTCGTTATATAGTTCATATATATATGTGCTACCGCTATGTCGTATAGCGTGTAAAGATTCGAGGGAGCTTTGCGAAAATCAATATCAAGCACTAACATTGTATTTACAAAGTTGTCACTGTCTGACGTACATGTGACAATGATGAGCATATAAGCATGTCTTGCAAGTGATAGCTATCGACGAATGGCAAAAAAAAAATTGCAAGCAGTCTTATCTTAAAAAGTACGTACTATTGATACAAGTGAACAATGTCTGAAATATGTATGTGTAAAATTGAGCAACAAAAACTTGGTGTTTGAAATTGTCTTTATCAAAATATGTAACTGTCAATCATTATTTTCCGAAGAATCAGAATTATGAAGAATATCCATGAATCATTGTAACAAAATTCAACATTGAATAGAATAGATGCCTTTATTATGTAACATGTATAAACAATAAACTATATATTGATATAATCTTTCAGCATATATATACCAACCGTGGATTATGAAGGATAAAGTCTTAATCCTTAGGATTACTGTTGACATTTTTCTCCTATTCGAATATCTATATAAGCCCTACGTACGTATGCATGTGTGTACTTCACTTCAAGGACAACGGAATTCGACAATGACGCAACTCTCTACGTTGTTATAGGACAAATTACTTTTGAATTAAGATGCATGCGTTCGACCCGATGATGATGTAAAGGAAGCTAAGGGGGCACATGTTTGAGATAAGCTTGTAAAGTCTGATTAGGTTATCGGCGATCTCATTGGAGTTCAACCTCAATATCACTACACGTTTCTTCTTACAATGCTGTTGTTAATGGATGCATACACATAGCGGACGTGTTTGTGAGTCCGTCCGTCCGTCCGTACTCGGCTAGCATTCTAGTAAAGTTGTCCGTTCTTGTACTCATACTCAAAGATTTGTACTCGTATACTTGGGGTGTATTTTGTCAATCTAGGGAAGCTGTTAAAATTCCATGTATACGTATACTTAAGGAGAATTTTATACGTGTACTCAATAGTACTCACGCCGTTGTACTCGGAGTACAAGGCCGGTACATGATAAAATACCGTAAATACCGAAAGTTCATGGCAGGGTATATACAGTGGCAAATTATTTAACAAGTATGGTTTTAGCAAGTTTCACTTAAAGCAGCTTTTTTAAGGATTAATATTTGATAAAATATTCGATTTTGAGACTGAAATACCATGGTTTTTCAGTAGCGTGATGGTCAGTTATATGTTCCATTTCATAAGAGAAGACGAACATTTTAAACTTCTCCAAGTTGGTTTGTCATGTGTTTTGTTATAAAAATGTGAAGGCGACGAATTGTTGAGGATAACAAATAACGAAAGAATTATTTATCCACGAGTCTTCATTCCTCCAATTAAGAGGGTTGACTTAGTTTGGTCAAATAGGAATTTAATTAATTAATTAAGTATTTTAATCTTAATTACCAATATTAGCATCTTATTGTGTTTTACCAGGGAGTTGTACCATATAAAGAAGTCCATGGTCTTACATATACAGCATATTAACTATGTTACAAGTAGAACCTTATACCATACCCCTTTTCAAGATTTCATAAAAAGAAAAAGAAAACTTTACTTCTTACCAGATTCAAATAAATAAACAATGAAATGAATCTACATAAGAACTTTATGAAATGTTTATCCTCTTAAAAAAGAAGAAGAAAGAAAAAAGAAGTAGAAAAATAAGAAGAACAAAACTGGAGCATGAAAACTTTGACCAGTATCACTATAGGCGAGGTAAAACTAAAAGGAGGCTGTTAAAATAAGTGGGAAAACAACATGTAAAAACAGAAGTCAAATATTAAATTCACTGAGGTAAAAAAGACTGAAATTTTACAATTAGATGTGCATGGGCGGTAGGGAGGAGGTGAGAGGGGTAGGGAGTGGGTGGTTGTGACAAGAAACTAAGAACGCAAAATTGCTGATCAACCACTTTGCTTTGTGTCAGCGAACAGAAATAGATTTAACCGATCGAAATGATAGAAAAATGGTGGAAGATACAATGTTCGATGCCGCCTCCGTTGTTAAAATAAGAAGAGAATAAAGAAAAACATAAAAAGAGACGGAAAATAAATAAATTGATATTATTTACAACTTTTTATCTTTTATCGACGAGAAAATTGACTATTTCCTGTTCTATTTTGTATATTTTCTTTCTTTATATTGTGGCTATTGAAAGATGAAGCGCTGTAAACGAAATGTATAAACTTAACACAGCGGTCACGTATACGTTAAGATTTAAAAGCCATCGTTAGCTGTCACTCATATCTTCCAGAGTCGACATTAACTGTCGTCAAAAGTTTTAAATGTTTTACTTTCAATTCTATTTTACAACGCCTTTTTCGTCAGGTGATTGTTTTTATTTCTTTGCTTTTAGTATTAATTTGACAACTTGTGAAATTGAAAGTCTCAACGCGACTATCATATTTCTTTAACTTTTTTTTTTAACATCTTGAAAGATTTTATGATCCATTTGGAGTATCAAATAATGATCGAGATTCAATATCGAGATATTTTTTAACCCCCCCCCCCCTCCCCCTCCACTTTTTAAGCTTAAGTCGTAAATAACCATGATAGCGGCGATAAAAAAAGCTAAAATTATATAAAATTATATAAAAAATATCTCTAGTCATATTTTTGAATAGGCTACAGAGACTGGTAATGGAAGATAGACGTACTGATTTTCCTTCTTATTGCAGATATCATTTCTATTTCATAATTATCCCAATGCTTCTATTATAAGCTTACAGCTATACTAATGTGTTCAGACTTTTCGATTAGATCAATAGACGAGTGCACTCGTAAGACCAGCTTGCTTCGTCAAAAATTTAATAAACACTGCTACAGTCATTGATATATAAGCCAGGGAGTTGAAAAAGTTCTCGCTGTGGTGAGTCAAATGAGTAAGATCACACTATTGAATTTTTTTGTTTTTTTTGTTCGATAATCGCCTCCCCTCTCCTCCCCTCCCTCCTCCTCATCCACGACCACACTCCACCCGACCCCCCCCTCCCCTCACACCATTCGTACAGCATTTTCCTCTACCCATTCGTTCTCTTTGCTTCATGGAATTAAATATTTTGAGTATTGCAGCCTAATTTTAGCATGCTAAAAGTAGCCAGAGGTATCCCAAACTACTTTTCTCGATTTTTTTGCCGATTAGTTTTACCAAATAAAAACTATTCGTGTTTTGTCAGACATTCGATGAGGATAAACTAAAAAAAAACAAACAAAAAAAACCAAAAAATATATATTTTACGTCTGACCATAGTTGAACAGTTTTTCATCATTCAAGCATTTTCTTATGTGGGGGAGGGGGGGGGGGTGTTGAGGGGGGATGTAAAATTATGTAATCAACATATACTCTCCCAGTATACGATTACACTTTTGGGAAGTCTAGCTTGGACATAACTTGATAAACGGGTTTCCGTTGGGAGGTTGTTGACCCTTTATATCACGTTATTAAAAAAAAAAAAAATTTGGGTAACATAACAGATATGTTTGTATGGCAAGAAGATGTCCCAAGATTTGTATCATCTTTATCCAGGCGGTAAATTTAAACAACAGAAATCAAAATATTTTGTAGCTTCCTCCCATTTTGGGAGATTTTGTTCGATACCACACAGACGTGTATAGTGAGTGAATACTCGTATTATTGCAAAGTTATCTGTAATCTGATGTACTCGAATTTCCGGACTTTGTACTCGTATTTATGGCACTTTTGAAAACTAGTTTAGGAAACAATGCAGAATAAGGTACTCGTACTCAGTGTTAGAGCCTTGTACTCATACTCATACCAAGGGCATTCTACTTGTACTCATACCAAGGGAGATTCTACTTGTACTGGTACCCATACCAAGGGGCATTCTACTTGTACTGGTACTCATACCAAGGGGAATTCTACTTATACTGGTACTCATAATGTACTCGCACTGCAGGTCTGGACCATACCAAATGCGCATGTTGGACACAAGGATGATAATATCTTTAACCTTTAACCTATATATATTTATCCAGTCGACTTCAAAATACGCTCAAAAAGAGGACATAAACGAAAAAAGTATATGAAATACAAGTTGATATTTTATTTTACACATATTTCGTGTTGACTCCTTGAACAATGCAAAGAACTGGTGTTATGTACGTTTTATTCTATGGATTTTGTATGGGTAATTGTAATATCCGACGCTATTATAACTTACATACGGTACATATTCTACCATTTTTTGGTTTCGATGATAATCGTAACCTTTGCATTCATGATGGCGTATGCGTGTGTTTGCGTGTGCGTGTGCGTTTGTGACGCCCTGCTTGTAAACACTGCTGTTTTGTACACTATTTCAACAAGGACAGATGTCATATTTAGTTTGTTGATGTATCACATTATTTAGCACCAAGAATCCTGTTGTTGAGGTCAAGGGTCATTTCAGGACAACCTGTGTCATTGTGAATTTATTGTTTTCCACATCACACTGCTTTTCACTGTATTAGCCTACTAAGATCAAGTATATTGTGCACCCACACTATACATTACGTCAGATTTCATGAAGAAATCTGCTCATGTTACATCATCGAAACCACAATGCATTTTTTGCATTCTGGTTTAATTTAAAATGTATATAATTTTTGCTTTATTCTTTCTGCTTTCACCGTGAAGTCAACAAAAATATGTCATATAATTACTCCTGTTTGTACACATCAAAAGTGAAGATGTTATAAAAAAAAACGGGAAACAGTTGAGTTTTTGTTCAAGGTTCAAGATTTCATAATCAACATTCAGCTGGCGTCCCATGAGACGTATGTTTCGACTAAGAAGAGCACTTCCCTTGGCTGTCAGGTTTCTAAGTGGATAATCACTTTTACTTTATAATCAATAAACTTACTGTTACTTTAATGTATAGTTTTGGCATTTGGGAGAGCTTCAATAATTGCCGCTTGTCTTTTCTCAGAAGATAAATAAGTAAAAAAACGAAAACGGGGAAAGAAGAGGAAGAAAAAAAAACAGTGATAATGCGTCACACTTGAATGGAAAATAAAGAATGTGTTAGTTTGATGTTACATATACATGGACGAATATCTATTTCACTAGTTTTGTAGATATTTTCGATTTAACGTCATTGCCGAGCTTCCAAACACTTCGTATAATTATTATTTGCAAAAACAAAGAAAACACAAATGTTGGATGAGAATTATTTAGGGTGGAAAAAATCGTAAAAGATGTAAGAGTGTTAACGAGTGATGGGAATTGAATGGAATATACAATCTTTTGGGATATTGCAAATGAAAACTTTTCTGTTTTCGCGCTGCCTGAATAAAACAAGATATTTTTTTTTTAAACTTAGCCATCGACTAATAGAGGGAGACATATTGTGTTTGTTGATTTAATAACATAATGTCGTTGACTCGTTGTTCTTATCTAGAAGGATAAACAATATAATCAGGCCTTGCAAAGAGTTGATAAGGTATAATATATACAACATGCATTGTTATTTTACCGGTAACTTCTACACATTTTCGTCCTAAAGAAATGACTTTTGGTTATAAAGACTGTTGTCGGTCCATGTTCCATTTCGATAAAAAATTTAAATTTTTGAGATGAAAATTATATATTTTGAGGAAAATAATGATAACAAAGTCACTTGCCTCAAAATTCTAATAATACACAGATCATCATTAGGTCAGTTCCGCAGATGTGACATAAAATGTCATGTTTACAAAGCATTACAAATTTAAAAACGACAACTGGTGTTGAATTTCATCGAAAATTTTTGCTCTGTTTGTTGATATGAAGTAAAACGATCTGGCTTTGTATGAGTTATTAGAATTTTATAAAACAAAAAGTTAACATCAACATTAAGGCTTACAATGAGAAGCTGACGTCATCAGCAAATTAGTCTGAAAGGAGCACTATACAGATTTTAGCGTATTTTGAAAGGTGAAATGTCTTGAAAACCGGAATATCTATAGAAACATTAATTTATACTCAATTTGGTATTTTGTTTCGTGGGCTATAACGTATGAAGTCTTCAGGAACTGAGGTCATTCTTAAATTGTAATTCAAACTGTAAGCAGAAATCGGGTGATTTGTTGACGTTTCTGGTCAATATAATGTAACCAGGGATCTGAAAATGTAACGTCTTAAACTAAAATGTTTACATACTTTCACATTCCCCTTTCAAATTTGTTAGCATTGCTTGATTATAGAATTCTACCAGAATCTTCTTAATCCGAAAAGAGTAAAGATTCTGTCTTTGGGAGTGGTCTCAATATATAGTCAATATTTCGGCCGAGTGAATTTCCCTCTTAGCGAATTTAAGTGAATTCACCCACAAGTATAGTAGCTCTATTGTTTAGAGAAAATTTTCGCTCTATTTGGAGCTCAACTCATATTTATATTTCTCTCACAAGAAGCAGTAAAAGCCTCCCTCCAAGACGAGTGATTGTCCTGTATGCATGCACACAAAGAATGAATGTTTCACTCTTTCGAATTTGAAGAATGGAGAGGTTTGCCTCAAAGAAGAAACGTTTATATGTTGCGTTAGTGTACAAAAGTATAGGCTAATATGTAGATGTATAGCCATATCAGTTTCTTGTAACGAATATAATCAGTTTCCAATAAATCCGGGGTTTTAATGTAACTTCAAAGGGCTATAATTAGCATATAGGAAGTCTGTTAAAAAAAAAAAGTCTTTTTTTTTATGTGTGTGAAAGTCCTACTTTATTGAAAAAAAAGGCCCCATGATTGCTTCAGGGATGGATGAAAAGGCAGGCTAAATATTGACTCACGATTTCCTGATGTGAAGGGAATATAAAGTAAATGCCTCGCGAGAGGCTCCTTGACTCTTCGGGGACATTGATGGGCCGTTAAGGGCTGTTTTGGGGGGCCATTAGAAACACAAAAAAGGGCAAAATTAATACACAAAAAAAGTCACCCCTGTTACTCTTGTCTGTTATCTTCGTACGCTTCTTTACTCTATAGGATTTTGTCAAATATGCTGTATACATGACCTTACCAAAAGAAGAAAAGAACATGAAATAAAACATCATAGCCCCCCCCCCCTCCCCACCGCCCCCCACCCAAATCAGTACAGAGCTGCGTAGAACGTAGGCTACAATTTACTTGTAGACCTTTAGCGATAACTTTAGACCCCGGTCAAACTTGTTGCTATACATTGATACTGAACCTTCACATTACACTTGTAGTGAGTCAGTATACGCGTACTCGTATATTATAGTATAGTTTTCTGTACTCGTTCTCACCCTCCTCAATTTGTACTCGTCTGGTACTCGGGGCAATTTTAGAATCGTTGTATAAAGAACTATAGTGCAGAGTTAGGAAATGGTGGTCAGAGTGGGACAAGCCTGACTGGGTTAATGCAGGTTAGCAAAATAACTTTAAACAAAAACCAGACTATTATTTTTTTAATTATTGGTAAGGGTAGTCAGACGAGCAAATATTCAGAATGGAAGCTTTAGTACTTTATTATATATATGGCAAGGAGTAGAAGGAGTTGAAACTTTCTATAGAGAAGAGTGTCGGAGAGAAGAGTGAAGACTTGCTTACTTCTGCTGCATTAGCAGAAGTCTTGGGAGATCGGATTATTTTTAATCCGTGTCGGACTCTTATAATTCGACTCGGTCGTAACTTCAAAGGTATTGTTTTGACTTATCTAGGACGAGCTGGTCGTTTCTGATGTTTAAACCGAATTGTGCCTTGCTCTTTAGCTTTAGTTTTTTTCAGAAATGTTCTTTACTTCTAGATTTGTCTGTCCAAGAATCGTTTTGGCCAATGGCAATAACACATAAAACTCTCAATCGAATGATTTGCAACAGGTTGATCTTTTTGTTTTGATAGCCGATCTATGTTTTGTCATTCTCATGCTTAGCGTGTTTTTCGACTCTCCAAGGTATTGTAAGTTGCAATTATTGCAGTAGGTGAGGTAAATGACTGAGATCAACATTGGCTGTTTTACTTCCTAATCACTCACTTAATTTAATGTTTAAAGCTCACCCGCGATCCAGCCATGCTCTAAACGTAGCGTATGTATATATATATGTATA
>JAIPMN010061576.1:0-21006 GCA_020650975.1 Apostichopus californicus
TATATATAGTTGCGTGACCTGCATTGGGAGGTGACGGGACAGATGAGTCGGTGAGTGCATGTTAAGGCAGGTTGGGAGTAGTGTATACTTATAACGGTTTGGGACACATGTACATCGATTCCACCAAGGTGCAGCTAGCAGTTCTGAGAAACACCTACCACGCGCGGACCCTGGATGTAGGGTATTTCCCTCTCCGCCCCTCCCCTCCACAAACAAAATCAAATGTATAGTTATTATCACAACCTTGCGGTTAGACCTAATCTAAGTATAAATCAGAATTACACCATCTGACGACTGAGTCGGCTTCAATGACCCGAGGAGTCATACCCCGCCTTTATAATATCCAGGATCTGCCCCTGAGATCTCCACCCCTGCTTTCAATCTGTCCGGGATTTCTACAAGAAGGTTTTCAAAAATATGGATTAGGCGAATTATACCCCCATGCATATTGCTGAACTCATTTCTTGGCACAGAGAATGTCTTCGCTGAATATCAACTCACCATTTTACTTTCCAGGAGTACGTCTACTTACCCATGTTTAGGCCTATGTTTTAGGCAGGGGAATCTATTCCTGGTTATACTGATATAGGGACAAGTCGGATCATGGGGCTCGGAGACAAAATGAAGCCATGGCTTGAACTCGTTATAGAAATACACTCAAAAACATCAATGACTAATTTAGAGTAAACGAATGCGTCAATGCGAATATTATCGTTTCATTTATATCATTTCTTGCGTATAACACAAACTTGAACATATAGGGTTTGTTGCGTATAAGGTATATATAGCAAGAACTATCTCCAAAAGGCAGTCGGTGCATCAGAGATTAAAATTCACTGAAGTTTGAATAACTACGAACCATGCACATGTCTGTGTGCAGCTATACAATATACATTCACGTTTCCTTTAATGTTAATGACATCTATATCTCGCGGTTGCAATGTTCTCAATCGATCGCAATATACAGCGGTTGTTCTGACGTCATGGATCATGCAACGAACACGTAATTGTAATTATATATGGTGTTTAAAACTGACGTGTTCCCCCTGGGCGAATAAAATCTGAGAATCATATGGAATGAATATATAATTAATTGCGCTTAATGCCGAAACTTCACCTGTTGAAGAACACAAAATCGTTTTTTGCTTTGATTTATTGCAATGTTAGTCTGATTAAATACTTGGTACAGGCTAAGTGTGCAAACTTGCATGACTATAGGATGCTTTAGAACTATATATCACTGCACAAAATATACCTATACGTTAAATCAGATTATTGCGTTCATGTTGGTCTTGTTTCGGTATAATTAATAAAAACCCACGTCGTTGCAGTTTAATATCTATACTGAACACTTTTCCGAACTTTTAATGAAGGATAAATGAAAATCTTGAAATATTAACAGATGATTCAAAGTCATGCACGCACGCACGAGTTTTGACTGATGACTTAAACTTTAGCCCTGTACTGCGAGCTTTAAGTTTATGCTTTCAACGCACGAGAGTCCATCACTACTCCGCACCCCCCCCCTCACCCCCTTCGTCTTCTTTATATCCACGAAACCACTCAAGTTAGAAACTGCACCGGAAGCAATCTTAGACATATTTCCCATTCATGGGCCTAATATGAATAATGTCAATTTGGCCTTCGGAATAGTTGGAAGGAAGTTCCAATAATACTGGTATAGGTTCTGCTCATCTTCTCAGTTTGGTAAAATTCTTGTTGTATTCACACGTTTTCAAAAGAGAACGCGTATTTCCTTTGTTGTCTTGGTATGTGACGAAGAGCGGGACTTCGAGGGGAATACCTCACGGGGGTACCCGCACGTCCTTCTGATCGCCTGGGTTGAGGTGATCCACTCATTGGAACACTCACCAACCTATCGTCGTCTATCACAACGTCACGGTATCGCTTCCATAACAATGGAACTAGCAATGGCCGCAATGCCGAGGTGGTTAATACGAGTATCTGCGTCCCTAGGAATATGTAAATCACATGCCCAGAAAACATAAGATGTGCAACGTGACCGGACATGACGTAAGAAGCAGCCAAGAATCTGAACCCGTTCAAAGGTAACCAAGCTAAGTAGGAAAGGAAACTGTAGGCAACCGCTGCATACTTCTCTGTGTTTTGGTGACGACGTTTCCGGACGATATGCCTCAACCGACCAATTGGCGTGTCGGTGCTTAGTTTGGGCGGTCGTTTAGATGTCCGGGTTAATATGACAGTCTTTAACCAGTACACAAAGCAGACTGTAAAACTCATGAAATAAAGTAGAGCACGTGACCCAAACAGCGTCACTGATATGGTACTGGATTGGGAGGAACATCTACCGGAAATTCGACTCCACTTAGCAACGCCAGGCGTTTCCATTGTTGAATCATCAATATTTAGTAAGTTAAGAGGAAGCAATATCATCGCCAGTGACATGGACACTAAAAGTAATTCTGCTATCCCTTTAGATTTGGATGGACCACGTCTCCGGCCACTACGAGACAAAGTCTGCGAAAATAAAGTCAAAACTAAAATGGACGCGAAGAATGTCATATCCTCAAAAAACTGATAAAGGATACAGAATGTAAATGCCAGACCACCTAAATTACATATGGTAGATGAAAGCAACGATTGTAGGGTATACATTGAAAGAAATACCATATCCAGAGTTGCCAATCGGCGAAATGTTGTCTCGGCAACAGAATATGGTTTGCCCCTCCGACAAATCGAAAGGATATACAAAAAGGATCCATTGCTTAATATGCCCAGCATCCACAAAGAAGGAAATGCACAAACCTGAATCCATTTAATGGCCGGAAAAATGTGGCAAATCTCAGTTTTATTTGCGAGTGTCTCAACTTGCTGATCATCCATTTTTCAAGCAGTCAGATTGCCAGCCCGATGTCGGCCTAATTTCGCGCTGGACATATCACGGTTATACCTATGAGCAACACGTACGTATCCTGTCGAATTCATATAATTTTGTTATGTCTTGACACAGCTGAGTTGAGATTTGAAGGCCTGTTCAAGCAAGTTAATCAAAAATAAGTATATTAGTCTACCATCCGAACGGTTAGTGTAAACCAATGATATTTGAAAGAATTAATCCACCACAATCAGACGTGTACAAATGTTACTAAACAAAGCTTTATAAAAGCGTTTTTCTCTCTTGATTATCTACCACTTGGCAAAACTGATTGCTTTGAAGACGTATGTAAATTTAACGACCTATAACTCGAGAACACGGTTACCACTTAATAACTGAAGTAAAAAACCCCGATCTCTTGGAATAGTTGTGGCACTCGGTCACGCAACGTCGAAGTGCGATTTTTTTCTACGGTCGCCAATACAAGCCATTATCAAAGTCCAATTTTAATCGCTCATATATACTTTTTGGGACTCATCAGGCGACGGTAGGAATCGAAACCAGGACCTTCGTGTCACAGACCTATGTCCGTACCACTCAGCCATAGTGATGCTACTGGTGTAAATGTGTTGTATACACTGATCTGTACACTAACAGAGTGTACAGATCAGTGGTTGTATATAAATATACGTTGCAATGTTTCGAATGTAATGCCATGTAAAGGCTTCCGTTATACTTTCGTTAGTTGACAACGATTATGTTAAGAAGTTAAATTGGGTTTACAACTAACATGTTATACAAGAAAAACCGTCTCGAATTACAGTTCTGGAAATGCTGGTAGACCAGTAACAAGCCATCACCACAGCGGTTACACAACTTAGCCAGGCTGAAGAGAAATTTAATGCAGACGTAAATACCTTGCGCAAGATACGGGCATATTCCGCTTATAATTCCCCCCAAGTACCTGCGAATATGATGCTTTACGTTTGACAAAGAATAACTCTAAATACACAATCATGGATCTCGAGTACAAGTACTTCTGAGAAGCTCTGGTACTCGACGAAAACGCTCATTGAATTCGATGATTAAACTGCTATTAACTGGTTCCTGCTCAATTCACGTGACAACCCACTGTTGCAGTAAAAATGTTCGGAAAAAGTCACGTACTGAGCTCACGGCTGAGCTCGGAGCGAATGAGTTGAGATTTTAATTAGTCGGCCTTATGGAACTCCAACAGGTGTAACATATAGTATGATGATGATGTTGAAACATACTATGAAGATACCCGTAATATCTCAAATGATATTGTTCTAACGTACGTGGCCGGGCTGCTAAAAATAATGTTCTAACATAATGTTGTAAACCGGCTGCACATTGCCCGACTGCAGCTATAGACCGTCGATCGTGAGTCGTAGCATACCGATACGGCATTTTTCTATAATAGTCGCACAAGACGCACGGTCTTATACCACTGACAAGTTGACAAACCCAGTGAACTCGTTGTTAACGACCGGTGCTTTGTTAGGGCACATGTGAAGTTATTTCCTAGTGATTGACTACATATTTTGAAACTTATTTGGCCGTTTTCTTAGGAGATTCCAGGCGCGTAGCCAGGAATTTGCCAAGGGAGGGGCGAAACTGTAGGCAAACTATCAGAGCCGTAGATACGGCATTGCAAACTATCTAAGCGTAGCGCCACCATGGTTGGCGCGAATCGTACAAGAAAATTTTGGCTGAAAATGCCTCCCAGATCGCTGGAATGGCACTTCCCAGGCCTTGTAAGCTGCATCTTAGCATTTTCTCTTTTGAAATTACTAGCGATATCATAAAAACATAAAAAAATAAAATAAAAAAAGTGCTCAAGGGGGGGAGGCGACTGCCCCCCTGGCTACGCGCCTGGGGGATACCCCGAATGTGGCCGACGAGACTTACAACTTACAACTTACAATTCAAAATATTGATCAGTGGTAGTTTAGCCGACCACACTGCCCTTCTGATCACGACCCACCGGACACAACTCTACCGTCGTGACCCAGTTTCGATTGATCCCTGAACATATTGAAACACTAGTTCTACTTACAATCCGTTGCGATATATGATGCATTATTATGCAGAACATGTTTTTAATGAATATTCATGTTATTAAATATTACAAGAGCAATTTCTTTTAATTAAATTTCAGCGATATCATTATATGAAAAAAAAACAAGATATTACAAAAGGCTTTAAATGATGAAAATATTGGAAATTTAATGAAGATGCAAATAAAAGAATTGTGTTAAATTATTTTACAAATATACAACATTTGCAAGTATGCGATTCTAAGAAGATTGAGAAAAGTAAACTTGCAAAATAATAACTAATCTACAGCAAGCGAATTTCAGGTCACATTAATTAAACAATAAATTCCCTCTTCTACTCCCCTGTTGGCTTTTACCCTGGTCCCCCCTCACCCACATTATTTTGGCTCTATTGAAGTGCAATTGATGTTGGCAAATTATTACACAAGTTCTTAAATATACACATGTGACTTGAGTATTAAATGGTTGAAATGCACACAAGAAATAATATCAGCACAGAAAGACAAAGGACAAACTTGAACAAGTGCTAAACATTACATTTGTTGTGTACTAGACAGGTATTTGTTAGTTTTACATCATCGTCAATTTAGAATAATAATGAAAAGTTCAATCTTAAAGAGTTGTAAGTTCCTTGATGCCAAAAAGTATATAAACATTAAAAAAAAAAAAAAGTCCAAATTATAAGTCACCAATCTTCCAAACATAATCAGGTTTTGCATAGTTAATTGAACATAAATATTTAATCACAAAAATATCTTTGGTAAAGGAATTGCTGGACCCCGCTCCCCACCGTAGTTAAAATATAAAGGCACATGAGCAGAAAACTTTATTCCATAAAATCAGCAAAAAAAAACGATACTAACATCGTTTCCAATATGAATTCATACTGGTTTGATGGTGGAAGTTTCTCTGCTGTGTTGGACAATCTACTGTTTGCCATGTAAATGGCCATCAAAGTTTCTAGGTAAGATCCTGGTTTCTGAGTCTGTATCACAACTGAGTGTTTGTATTAAATCATGACAGATCTTTGGATGTGTCTGTCATTGTTTTGTGTTGGAGTTCATGGTATCCCTTGAATGGTGCTAACAAAGCATTCCTATCATGAAAACACATCTTGAAGATAAGGTGATATATTTTAAAGACATATTTTTCTGAAACATCGATAAAAGTGAAAACACCTGACTTTGTTAACCTTCCTTCAAGTCATAAACATTACAGAATTTTTTTTTTTTTTCCCTCAAAGCATAAGGCTTGTATGATTGTCAGATAACCAACTTTGTTTTGAATACCATATATTTCATTTTCATAATATCCATGAATACACAACTAATAAAACATTCACTCAAGAAAATCTGCATTGCCATGAACACTGATGACATTACATAGATACCTGACTGCAACACTGAAATATTATGATGGTAGTGTATAATATAATCTTCTACAGTGTCTGGGTTCTGGAAGAATTTTTTTCTGTGTAAAATATTTTCAAAACTTAATATAAATTGAGTAGTCTATTTATCAAGCAAAACACCTAATTTCCCGACCAGCTGCAAAATGGTAACACCCACTTCCTGAAATCGATGTGATTTTCTTCATTTCACATTTTTGTAATTTTTTTTTTTACGAAAGTAACTGGCCACAGTGAAACTTATGATATCATTAGAGAACATTAAGGAAAAAAACAAGAAAAAACAAGTGGCCTTCTTATATTTAATAAAACTGATTGACTAGTAGATAAAATAAAGACAGCCATCTAGCTTCTGTGACCAAGAGAAAACTAATTAGTCAATAATCAAATATTCTATTACATTCTAAATCGTTTTGTCAAGTTGCATTTCTATATTAATTATTAATGATAAAAAAATACAGCGATTTGGAAAATGTTCAGCATTTAATAGTTTTCCTTTATTCTCTATATTAAACCTTAATTAACACTTATCAGCTGGGGTTTTTATGAACTGAAAAATCAAACACTATCAAATCTTTACCAAAATCAACTCCAAAAGCTGCTTGGATACCAATGTTGACATATAAAGCACTTCTTTGTAATGGTAGAATATCATGTAACACAATGGTCCTGTACAATTAATTATATAATATACCAAAATACATGCGAGTCCAAACTGGCCACACACAAACACACAGCAAAAAGTTCTTAATGGCATTTGGACAATGGTACCGTAGATCCTGTGATCTTAAAGCTACCCTGTAAAACGTTGGAACTTAAGGACATCTTTTGATTCGGTTGCTGGCCACCAACGTATACCTCTATCATACCCGGCTCTACGACTAACTGGTCCTTGTATACTGCCATCATACGAGCCTCTATAGTGAAAGTGAGAGACACCATACCCTTGGCTTTCATCTCTGTCCGACTAAATCCAACCAGCTGCAGGTTAGGAGTGGGAACAGAAGCATTGACCCATTTAATGTAAACTTGAGTGACCTGAGAAAGAGAGAGACAGAGAGAGATGGAGAAAGAAGAATGTAATTGTAGCTTGATTAAACTGTAATACCTGGAGGTAACAGAAGTTTGGATTTCCTCAGACACATCATCTCTTTTTATATCGTACATGGGCATCCTAGTGGATAACCAAAATTTAAAAAAAAAAAAACGGCCAGATG
Source organism: Apostichopus californicus (assembly GCA_020650975.1). Classification (NCBI taxonomy): domain Eukaryota; kingdom Metazoa; phylum Echinodermata; class Holothuroidea; order Aspidochirotida; family Stichopodidae; genus Apostichopus; species Apostichopus californicus. The sequence goes on from JAIPMN010061576.1 coordinate 7,564, forward strand.
CATTTATTTTTCCGACAAAGTTGAAATAGATACAGTGGAACAACTTCTTGATGGTAAGTAGGCCATCTAGCTATTCCGATTTTGATCACAAAAATGAAAAGTGAAAAAGGAAAATTCATCCTCCTTTCTACAGATATAAAATGTTGTAAACAATACCAGTATTTGTATATATTACATTTTAATGACTATTCATGTCTTTTCCACATCTCAATGATTTACAGTTTTGTCATGTGACTGATATTTCTTTTCATATTGCTACTTATATTTTACTATAACCTTTGACCTCTTCTCACATCATCACCATCTAATGCTCCAGTTTTGATAATTATTCCTGTCTATTCCACATTTCAATGGTTTACAGTATTGTCATGTGACCAATATTTCTTTATACATTGCTATTTATATCTTTGCTATGACCTTTGACCTCTTCTCACCTCATCACCGTCTAATGCGCCAGTGTTGGACACAGTTACATGAAGTGTTTCATTCTGACATGTTTTGATAGAGGATGAATCAATCTTGAGGTTGCTGTAACTGAAGGTAGTGTAGGACATCCCATACCCAAATGGTATCAATGGTTCCCCTTTAAAGTATCGGTAGGTGCTGCCATGGGACATATCATAGTCATCAATGGTGGGAACCTGAAACAATACAAATTGCAAATTTACATCATCGTTTGGCTTCAATTTTGTGTAAACCATATTGTGAGCCATGCTAGCACATTCAAAATGGCTTACTTTCCATTGCTATGGTAATTTCAAGAAATTGACCATAGTACATTATTGCTTGGCTTCAGTTTATTGAAAACACACTGTGAGAGACTTGCTAGCACACTTCAAGTTTGGTTTTATACTTTCCGTTGCTATGGTAAAATCATGACATTTCCCATAGTGCATCATAATGGGTCATACATCATAGTAGTTCCCTGAATGGTAATAAATATAAACGTTTTCATCTGTACTCATCATCACATAGCAAGATTTAAGATGTTATGTTAATCTAGGCAATACACTATATGTCACCGACAAAGCTATTTTACGCCTCAGATTCTTTCAATAAATAACGGCAACATTTGGAGAGTCAAATCTTAGAAGCGACTAACACAGACCTGATCAAGAGACACTGGCCAAGTGGCTGGGAGTCTTCCTCCGGGGTTAGCTCCAGGTGCGTTGGTCAGCATCCTTCTGACCGATTCACCCGTTGCCTGCGACGGGTAGAAACACTCGACGATAGCATTAACACCGCTGTTCGCCAGTGCCCATGAGATGTCAAGAGGACCAGCGTTGAACAATAGCAGTATAACTGGTTTACCAGAGGCTGTGAAAATAAGAGACACCTTATATGGTCAACTGCGCAGGGTAAATAATTTCAAGATAATCAATATTTAGTAGAGATAAATCCTCTTTTGACCGATAGGTCCCTATGGGTCCTAGCTCTCAGTTCCTCCTTCAGAGGATGATTTATAGTAGGCTTCATCAACAGGTTCCCTTGAGGATGCAATCTTGAAAGGACTACTTTTTGGGTCTGATACTTAGCTGCAAATGCAAGATCCTGGCAGTCTAGATTGCAATATTGCAGGGAAGGTTGTTCCACATAATTTTCTTTAAGCTTTTTGCAAGATGATCATATAGATAAAAAAATTAATATTACATGTTCTGGGCATTTACAACCTAACAATTTGTTTGTGTGTTTATGAGCTACATTCACAACGTGTTTTCCTGTCATACAAAGTATCATTATGGGTATCAAGTTAAATCCAATTCTAAACATCAGAACTAAACGAATTTGCCTAAATAAATGATACAATGAACCCATACCATACATTACAGCATCTTTCAGAAGTTGTAACTGCTTTCCAGGTAGACTTATCTTCTTTCGATCCTGGCCTTCAGTCTCCACTCCAATTCCTGGAAAAGAACAAAACTGTTATTTCCAAGATGGAGTGGATGGTCGGGTATGGGCAATGTACACAACTGCTCCATTCTCCTTTGGACACTTGACATATAAATAATATGTACTTTATACAGGGTACAAACTAAAAAATGTAAAATTCTTCAACATTGTTAAAATTTTGCAAAATATTGCACCATTTTACATCTAGACACCATCCACTTTACTAGCATTTCTCAAATGGGAGGAGCTACCCCTCCCCCTTAGACTGCCCCCCCCCTGATGACATAACATCTTAGCCTCACCACTCTCGAGTACAAAACTGGTGGTTGCGCCCCTGCTATATGTTTAGGATACTTACCAGTACCAAGACAAACTACGACAAAATCTGCACCAGTCACTGCCATGGCTATCTGTGACTGTTGGTACTTGTCACAGATTGGAGTGTCACATCCCTGTCCAAGCGTGACATTCTTGACTGAATCCTTCAAGCCTTGGAATGGATTCTTGAAGAAACGGGGAACAGTATCTGGAGCATAATCTCCCGATAAATCGTCCGAGTTATTGGCGAAAGGTCCCACCACCTGAGATTCCAAGAGAGTAAAATAAGACAGAGAGATGTGAAGAGTGAAATTTGAAAGGTAGAAACCCACTGAAGGGACAGATGACTGGTCAATTAATACCACCTGACCAACTTATCAAATAGTAAACAGTGGTTCTGTATGCTAACAACTTTTATGTAATAGATGGAAAGTTGTTTCCATAGAAATTTAATACCCTGTTGCTATATTAATATTAATAATTATACATATAAACTGCTGGTTTGCTGTCAGTAATTATATATTGTTTTTCCAAGGGAGTCTCATTAAGCAACATATTATGACAATCTGTCCTTGCTTTCTGTTAAGAACTTAAAGCCAGCAAATAGTGTGTTGTGCCTTCCAATCATAAGGTGCCATGTTTGAGTCACTCCAAGATTAATGTATGTCGTCCAGTTACAGAGTTTTTGGCAATTGACAATTCATAACCATGGATGTTGAATATGAATGTAAGAGACTGACTTCGGTCAGCTTGCGGCTTTGATATGCCAATGAGGCTTCTTCGCAAGTTCCTGCTTGCAGGAGGATCTAAAATACATACATATGAAAGAATCAAAATCTACTAATACCCTTCTTTCAGGAATAATTAAAATAGTAGAAACTTCCTCTGCCTTGCTACCTTCTTGACATGCAATATATTACTGTATCAAATGTACACAATACAAGCAAAGACTGAGCACAGTTCCTCACCGCTAGAGTGTTGACTGACTTGAAGTCTACCGGTAGCGTATTTTCATCATTCTTCAACAGAACAAATGTCTTCATCGCTGCCTGTACAGCAAGCTCTTGATGTTCAGGACACTCCACGACTCTGTCGACCTAAACATGAAGAAAAATTTAACGATTTAAAGTCCTTTTACACTCCCATAAAGAAATGTATGTTTCCGGCAGTACTAGCCCTTCCTTTGTAAGAGGATGTAGAGGGTGTTGTTGAAGGAGACGTTGTGGTCATCTGAAGGCATGATGATTACAAAGATTTTTTTGTAGCTAAAGTTGACTGCTTTGCAAAATTGTTAAAAATTATCCAAATCTTTAATAAAAACCACATCCTCATAGCGTTTGTATCGTTAAGATATATGAATTTTTCGATATTTTTGATATTTTGAAAATGCATCTGGCAAGAGTAGAATGGATGATGTCATCAGGGCACTTTAGCTGAAAATGTATTTGTTTGTCTTTATAATATATCAATTATTAATCCACAGAGGAAAAGAATGTTTCTACCAAAAAAAAAGAGGATACATTTTGATGAAATTCTGGTTACAGAAAACTTTGGCAGGTTAACAAAATTCCCAAAAATATCAAATTTCAAGGATAACTCCACAAGAAGATTATGATAGCATAAGTAAAGCTTTTGCGATCCAACTTCCTGGAGTAGTTTGAAGGTTTAGCCAGTCAAAATAGGTTACATTCAATCAAACATATCTCAAATTAATAGGGGCACGATATTGAGATGGGGTTCTCAACTAACAGTGTGGAACATTTTCTCTTTAATATATTTTACATTGTTTGTCACAAAAATATCTCTTTAAAGTTTTGAAGACATGGCTTGGTTATAAAATTATGAATTTTTTTTTTTAGGATTTTGTAGAATTGAAAATCTATGACTGACCTCCAACGTTGTAAATGGATTCATCTCTGGAGGGTCAAACTCTCCGAGACGGAAGCGGGTGTAGAAGAGAGGATGTAATCGTTTCTTGATCAGATCAGCGGTTATCATCTTACTCGTGACTGCATCATTCAGGTAATTATACACTGTTGCGACGTTGTTTCGCGCCAGGTCTAAATTGCATCCCGCTGTAAGTGATTTTGCAGCCGTCTCTGTATAGTTTTTAGTGAAGTTGTGCGAGACGGGCATGATCTCCATTGCGAGCTCGTCACTGACTACGTAGCCTTTAAAGCCCCAGTCGTCTCGAAGGATGTCTGTCAGAAGTCTTTTGTTTGCACAGGCAGGGATGCCGTTAACACTGCAAAATTAAATATCCACAAGATAGTTATGTCACCAACCAACAACACAACTATCTGCTAGGTAGTTTATTTGTACCCTTTAATTATACTTTCTCCTATTCACTCAAAGACAGAAAAAAAAAATTAAAAAACTGCAACTAGAGGGTAGAATGATTGGTAATTTACTAGATGATAACCAAGAGATTATTCTGATAGCATAAATCAATATTTTGGTAAGTTTACTGATATATATCAGTTGGTGAAAACCAGAACCAGGTTGCATATGTTATCACAAATACATAAATTTTGGATAGCTTGTAGTGGTTTTATGATTTTTTTTGCTTTGGCAAACTCTAATATTATAACCATTATATCAGTTTGTAGCATCAACTTTAAAATATATCAATTGATGCGAATAAAGCAGACAAATAATATAACAATCAGAGTAGGCAACAAGGACAACTTAATTATTAATTGAAATCTTTTTCATATATCGTAAGTAGGGGCATGACACCGTAATTTTAACCTGTTTGAGAGAGAATGTGGAATGGCTAGTTGAACAGGATCCACAGTTTGCCAACTAGCTAATAAAACTGAAACATTATATATGTTGTAACAAAACTTTTTCCAGAAGAAGAGGTAGTTCCCTTTCACACACTCTAACCCTCCCCCCCCCACCCCCATCATGGAAAATTCACTAAAGGTTTACTTAAAATTGTCATCGAGACTTGGATCCTACACATTATACTCAGACATAACAATTTGTAAGTTTATCAATTAGAATGTCTTTAGAAGGGGTGGAAGAAATATATTTGTTTAAGTGTTTAGCATCATACGTGACCATTATTTGACTGTCTAGCATATTTTGGGGGCACAAAAATGCTCTTTAATAATCTGGTGTACTGCTTACCTATTGTAGCTGCACATTACACTGTAAGTGCCTGCTTTGACACACTCTTTAAATGCAGGAAGGTATGTTTGAAACAAGTCCACATCTGTGACCTAGGCACCAAAAAAGAAACAGGAAATTAGAAAAATATGAAAACATGAGCCGGCACATGGACATGATTTGCATTATCTTAATTGTAATTTTAGGCATTTTTTTTTCATGGAGTGTAGAAATAAATATTACTAACAAAGACTGTGTCTGTCTCAATATTTTGATCATCAAGTTTTAAATTGTTCTTTCTTTTGATTCACAGTTAAAACAAGTTGGAGAAATTCTCTCACGGTACATTTCTTTTGATAAGTTTAACTACACTGATGACCTAATAATACTTGGTAATAGGTATGATGATATGCCAAATACTGTTCTGTTAACATCACAACTTAAAATTGCTCCTACTCATGTGGCAATGCCATATATAGGGACATAATGCCCATCACTTCATGTGCACACAATAAATCAATAACAAGATAATGATAGTTGTACATAATAAACCATGTTGTCTCACCATCTAACTTAATCTACAAAACTACAACAGTATCATATTCAACCAGACATTTAACAAATTAGGTTTCAAAGTTATTCATTGTTTATATATAACCTTAAAAAAAACTAATATTTGTGCAAGTTGATAACCTGTCTCCTCAACTCACTGGTATTGACCGTACAAAGTTAGTTATCAGAGCTAAGCCTTAAGAAGCTGAATAAATACAACACTTATGAAGCCACAATTAGGCTTGTGGAATTAGTAAATAAACAACTTAAACAGGGAACATCTTTATCTGCCACAAAGTCCATCTCCAGAGATGCTGATTTCGGTATAACTACAAAGTCTATAACCACACAGACTATCTGTCTTTGGTTAAACTAACACTGGAAACATGTTTACACTACTGAATCAACTCACAAAGCCAAAAGATGGATCTTGACACCACAGATCAAGGTTTTTCGTGAATTATTTTCAAGAGGCCCTTTCAATTAGACAAACGGAATATAGGTGGAATGTTTTCCAAGGTGGACTTGTTTGCATGATACTTAACACCCTTTGACCAGAAAAAGAGTTCTTACTCTGCTAGTATCCCTCAAATCCTATTTTTTTTGCCATGTGTATCATAAGAGAACTAACATTTGAAGCAAACATTTCTCTCTCGATAATTGTCAATAAATGTTCTACGTTCTTCAGCCAAAATGACAATAAAATAAATTGTACGTATCTTTCAAACATAGTAGCAAAGACAATTTGTAGAAATGAGTTTTCAAAGATACCGGTCCTTATTTTCTACTCTGAATACAATATTAACCAAAATGTTTCATGCAGAGAATACTTCCGTCAAAACAATATCAGGAAACCTGGTTCATGTACTACCTTGGCATCAAACTGGAATCTGGTATCATCAGGTCCACAATATGCTGCAAAATGCTTACATCCTGCATTGGCTATGATGTACCTTGGATGGTTTCCCTGAAGCGCTGTTACAAAACTCTTGACGAGTTCCCCTGTCAGATATGGATCTTCTCCATAGGTTTCCTGTAAACACAATGGACAATTCTTTGAGCTATACAAGTCTGTAAAACCTGTTTTAGTTAATGTTAAAGAGAATGTATTTGTTGAAGAGATACCAAGCTCATACTACGTTACAAGAATAGGAGGACAATGTTAGTAGGGGTGGTAGGAAAACTCATGTGCAAAGTGGAGTAAATGGTATTAGATATAAGGACTAGTGCAGGTGAATTGGCTATAAAGTTTTGAAACCTGTTTCCTGGAAGTGATTCTCACTTTACTTTAGCTTAAAAACTTTGATGTGAATATATTCATACAACTAAAATATGGAAAGAGATAATCGTGACTCAGTAAATAAATATGTAAGATTGATTAATGTACACTGGAAATAGGCCTACTTATCATTAAGTCCAACAAATTGACTAATAAAAAAGTAAAATTCAAGCAGTTTTATTGAACTTTGAAAGTCAGGAACATGATGGTCAAGCCTGCCTATAGAAAAACAGTCCTCATATTCACTCAAGCATTAATAATTTGTTTACAAATCAAAAACTACACCAATCACTGCCATTAGGGTTCATCATTGAGCGCACCTAATTAATTGACCAGCCACCATATGATTGTAAACACAAAAACTCTAATGGCCAGCACTACTTTCCTGTGTGAAGGCAAATGTGGCTTGACCACTGAAATAGTACACTGTGCATTGTTTAATCATGAATTTTTGTGCAGAGAAGCGTTCAGTGTGGCTAGCATTACCAACTCGGGTAGATATTCAATCTCCCCGGTTTGTGGCCAAAAATATGGGACTCAGGTGGTATTTGCTATACGCAGGGAGAAGATCATATAAAGTATGAATTCTGAGATTTACAGTGTGATGGTGACGATGTGGCTGACCACACCAGGTGACCTGTTTACTTGACAGAATAATCCCTTAGGTAGCTAAAACCTCCATCGATAAGTCACATGTTTCTGTTTTCACTCCAAGTTCAAAGATCAAGGTTTAAAATCAACCACACACTCATGCAAGGTCTAAGACTTTTCGAATGAAGCGATGTTCAGAAACACAAAGTTTTGATAATGAACATACACTAATGATCAATTGTAGTACTAGCTGTTATTATGCGAAATGATCTATTATGCAAATCTGCATTCTCTCCAGGTGGGGGGGGGGGGCATACTAGTTGCTGGGGATTTTGGGGTTTGTGGTTTGGATGTTGAAAGTGCATGTATGGATATCAGTGTATATACATGTGTTGGGAAAATTAAGGAAATTGAGGCAACTTAAGCCCACTTTATATTTGCAGAGAGCTGTTTAGAAAATCTGCTAAGTAGAAGGTGAGTAAAGGTGTCTGGGAGTACAGTGATCAAACATTTCTGCTCTTATTGCTAAAAATGTTAATACATGGTCAAGTCTTCCTACAGAAAATAGAAGGTACTATGATTGTCTAATGTGTCATTTATTCAGTGAGAAGTAGAATTTACGTAGCGAAAACTTCTAACTGGACTTAGAGTCTTAGACAGTGTGTAAGTCAGGGAAATAAGAAAAAAAAATGAACATGGGTAACTTTTATTCCTTCACTCTGATATGTGAAATGACTGAAATTTCCCCTTTTTACTTTTAATTTATAGGTTGCTTGAGTTTTAGCTGTGTCCATTGATGTGCGAGACACCCACCCAGGTCTGACATTCCTTATCCTACTTTCAGCTATTTTGATCTTAAATACAAGTTTCCTGATATTTGTTTAAATTTAACTATGACACACAAATCTACTATTCTTCCTTCTTAACAAATCTACAAACATCACAACTAAAGAAAAAATTGTATAGATAAAGTCCCAATACAGCACAATAGTTCACAAACCAGCTCTATTTAATCCTCTTTACAATAGAGTTTTACTAATTTCAACACAATAAGATTGCATGCCATAATTCAAGTTCCTCATACTATGAGCACTTCCCTTCAAACATATAGACTTAGCATACAGGTCTGTACTAATAAATAAACCTTCCAGGTAAAGGAGTACTGTAGGTTTTTCCCACAAAGTTCTTATTTTCAAACCATAGAAATGGCCTTGATGCTATAATCGATGAAATTCATGCACAAATGATCATATACAAAAAAAAAAAAAAAAAAAAACCTGACAGACATGTTATGTACATATAGACCTGAAGGACTATTAGCAAAATAAATAGGTATTTATAAACCGGATTGATGGTTACCATGGGAACAGTGAATGTGAAAATGTAACCAAGGACAGGTTACATTGAAAATGAAACTAATAAGCGCCAATGATACACCTCACACATAGCATATACATAGTTAGTCTTTCCTCCCACAATGTACACAAGTGTATGTAGCTTTACTATTGTTGTAGTTGGTGTTTCCCCATCCAATGTAATAATTTACAATTACAATCAATCGCATCAAGACACCAAAACAAGGAACATTGGCCTCAAACAAAACGAACTGAGAGAGCATCCCATCAATTCTCAATATGAAAGTTGAAAGGATTCATATACAGTATGTGAATGTTATAAGTAAACTGAGCATCCTACAAGACAGACATAAAAAGAGCAAAGTTATTGTGGCTGGGTAAAACAGAATTAACACCAGTGACCTCAGGGTTAACAAGCACTGCCATCTACAAACCGAGCTATCCAAGTTTTAGTTGGTAATGAATGATGCCTAGAGGAGGGATTGTCTCTATGTTTGACAGGTTACCGTTGACCAGGGTAATATTGTGATGTGCCTTGAGCACTGTTATGGTGGATATGTCTGCTCTTTATTAACCTCAATATTTTTAATATTATTAGATAGTGGCATCTCTTTGCTGCTGTTGAATTTGAAAAATGTTGAATGTTAAAATATATAATTGAAAATGTCAACCATAAGTTATAACAACTGGTGTTCTAAAGAGCCATCTCTTTCCACTGTGAACTGACTGGAAGAAAGTTGTTAAAGGCATTGAAGACTCGCCCCAAACCGCGTGCCACGCTCTGAAAAAGTTAACTTTCCGTTGCTTGCAAGTGACGTTTTGTTCGTGTCGCTACAAAATGCAGACAGAAATGAAACTTGATACCTTGTTATCTTCAGCTGGACCTGAGATGTCCATCGCTGTATTGTTTATACATTGTGCTGTGGGTATTGACCACAGCTGTATGTACTGACTGTACACTAGTGTCTTATTACCGAAGGTAGCAAGCTGTGTGCATATTTTCTGGGATCAATGGTGGTGTCTAACACTTCTGTTACACCTCATTCGAAACTAGGTCAGATTACCGGCATTAGACGTTTCTTTTTGCGCGAGTCTTCACACCCTTTAAGGTATTACATGAGACTAGACAGTGACTGACGTCAATTGATCAGTTTGAAATAGGAAGTTAGTGGTACGACTAGACGGGACCAGAACATCATGTAAATCTTTAAAACGTCTGCATTCTACATTTATTAAAAGAGTTTCGATCCTTACCTGATTTCTACCCCAGAGAGGATGTCTCATAATATTGATGACAGGACTGAAGCAGCTGATACCGGTGTGGTCACTATACCTATCATTCTTTGAATTGTTGTTAAACTTTGCCCTGACTTCATATGCAGTCGCATTGGCAACTTTGAATATCAGGTCCGTGCTGTTGACGAACAAAATATGATGCTGGCATGACTAGACTATTGCAGCATTACAGTAATAGATAATTACATTCCATTATTAACACTAATAACAAATATTATCAGTATTAAGTTACCTTGTTACAATATAATGACTAGAGACATAATAACAGTAACAAGGAATGACTAAATCATTGCAGTATTTAATACAAAGACTGATTTGGTATTCCATTATAAACACTGATAAAAACACTGTCAATAGTTTGTTACCTTACTACAATAATATGAATAGAGATATTATAACAGTAACAAGGCAAGACAAGATTATTGCAGTATTGCACAGATAGATAATGTATTCCATTTTAAACACTTATAAAACATTGTCCATATTTAGTTTCTTTTTGACAAACAAATGAATAGAGACATTAGAACAGTAACAAGGCATGACAAGATTATTGCAGTATTACACAGATGTATTCCATTATAAACACTGATAAATAGTGTCCGTACTTTGTTACAACATAATGAATAGAAACATTTAGCATGACAAGATTATTGCAGTATAACAAAGACTGATTTGGTATTCCATAATAAACACTGATAAAATACTCTCAGTATTTAGTTACAGTACCTGGTTACATTATAATGAATGGAGACATATTAACAGTTACAAGGCATGACAAGATTATTGTAGCATTACAGTAGCTAAAACCATGTATTCTGCTATAAATAGAAAAAGAAAAAAAAAGTAGAAAGTAAAAAATATTACAACCTTGACCATTCAGTCCATAACAAATAAACCAATAATATACAAACAGCATGAAGCACAGAAAGGAGGGCTTTACAAACCTAAATGCTGCAGAAAGTCCAAGAGCTTCAGGAAATGATGTTGCATTGCCTGCTGCAACTGCCCCCCTCAAGCACTCATTGTTCCACTGGTGTGGTCCAATTCCCAATTCTGGGACAGGTGGAGCCGGTCCATTGCTCCTAGCTCCTCCTCTTGCGAGCTGCAGAATCATTTCATCTAAACTGAGTCTGCAAAGAATTATTGTACCCAAAAAAGTAATTGTGAAAATGTCAGCAATCTTCAACAGTCCTGTTTATAGAATTTATCAATGAATAATTGACACATTGGAAAGAAAAATCAACCAATTGCTTGAAAAAATGTTATCGTTGAAAAGCAACACATAAGAGATTTACAATGTGTAATGCATACATTCATTTAATACATATATTACTTTCCAGTTTGCATAGGAAATTTTGAGGTTCATGAATTTTGCTCATCATAAAATACCAAAAATAGGAAGAGTCTGTACATACAAAACCTGTTCTACATATGTGCATCTGCATAACACATTTTTGCATCATAGACATTACAATGTTGCACAATTGCGGACAACTTGAGGTGAATTAACAAACATGATGCATAGAGCACCAGGCAATCTATCATATTTATAATATACAGATAAAAGGTTTCAATTACCTGCCGATGAGGTCATCAACCCTCTTCTCCCATGGAAGAGAAGTATTTCGAAAGGGAAAATCTTTAAGCCCAACACCAGACTGAGAATCCTTTGTTGCTGATTTCCAGGCAGAAGAACTGTCTACCAGACAGCAAATAGAAATCACTGTTATCGCTAAAAACGTGACAAATCTTCTTGATGGATCTGCCATGATGAAAAGCTTTCTCTTGAGAAAGAAACTGCAAGTGATCAGAAAGATGATTGAAGGACCATTTCAAATTTACTGTTTTAGTAAGGGCTTACATTTATAATGTAATTTGATTACATTTTTGGTCTTTCTGCTCTGTTACAAGTGAAATTACAGTCAGAAGGAAAACAAAGGTTAAAGGAAAATCAGGACAAATCAGGTCTTACGACAGGGGACAAACATGTATCTTATAAAGAGCGCTGAGCATTTACACTGAAAACAATGCCTAAACTCCATCATGTATTAATTGTCATGGCCTCATCATTACATCTGTGAAAAAGGATATCAGAATTGTCCCAAAATATGCAAGATTGTCAGCAAAGGGTCATCTTTACTCCAACTGTAAGAAATGTTTTAATGCCACTCTAAAAGTAGTTATCCACACTGAACATGTAATTGACTATTTTAATAAGCCTCATTGGCTGAGAATGATAATTTTGAGGATCAGATTAGAGTGTTATATTTTGGAGCCAATATTGATGACCTTTATTAACTTAGGCAGACAATATCACTGACTGCATGTGTGTGTAAAGTATCTAAGTTATGCAGCATATACTTTCAAAACAAACCCAAGCCAGAGTATTGATTAATGCTCAGACATATCATTGCATTAGTGTTGATAGGACTTACCTATATTACCTAAATATAGGCCTATTATTTTTAGTTAGTTAATTTAACCGTCTTGTTTTGTCTTACAGATAAATACGGTTGCATACAAAAAAATGTTGGCATAGCCTAACTAGTCTTAACGTTAGTTATACAGTAGTTGGACGTAAAGTTAATAAATAATAAGTTTAGGAGATACAGCCTAGTAATATGCAGCAGACGACATTAATAACTAATTAACATAACAGTATTAAACTTAGGCTATATTGTATGCAACTCTGCACGGTTCAAATGCAGACACGGACAAAATGAACTTTTGCTTACCTTAAAATCTCAGCGAATATCTTTCAACTGTGCTGTTCAACGCCAGTACTAACAATGTTTCTCCCTGTATTTCTACCGTCTTCTTTATGTGTGTGCAGTACAGTGTTTACCGAACAGATCAGCTGATCGCATTGAACGTCTAGTCTGCGGCTGTTATGACCTCGGTGACCTCCGCATGCGGGCAAAACAAATGTGAATCTCTGCGGTCAGGGCCGTCGACGTAATGTCAAAATCTCGCCACATGAACGTCAAACTAGGTTAAGCCTAACTGGGGAAGCGAGGAAGTGGTAAAGAGGGGGGGGGGGGGGGG
>JAIPMN010061576.1:21016-36347 GCA_020650975.1 Apostichopus californicus
AGACTGAGAATTGGAAAAGAAAGGGACAGGGAGTGAAGGAAAGTGAAAAGGAAGGGAATGAAAGGGAGGGGTGAAGAAACGACAGGAACGCCGAGAGGGATCGAGGGGAACCGCCGAGAGGGATCGAGGGAAACGAGAGGAAGAGAGATGATATGATAATATACAGACAGATGGTTAAAATGCTTCCAAATAGTGATAGGGTTTCTCTTCATATGCGCGTTGGATGAACCCAATCCGTCTATAGAATCGTGATTTTTAGTTTCAGGTAATATAGTAATAGAACATCGCCGCTACGCTGGGCAAACCTTGTCACATGCATTTTATTAAAAATGACAAAATTCAGAAAATTGACGTATTGTCATTTTGTCGAGATGGTAGTAACTGTGTAACTCGTCAATTTGCAGAACATTGATGCATTGACGAGATCCGTTATCTTGTCAAATGTCAATTTTCGGAATTTTGTCACGTTACCATCTCGTCAACTCGTCAATTTGCAGATAATTGTCGTTTTGTAAAGTCGGTAACTCGTCAATATAATGTCCTTTCTACGCATCCGTAGTTCTGTGATCATCGACGACCGCTGAGTATGGAACGCGAAAAGTGCATACTTTAGCTACCCTAGCCCTCCGTATGATACTTACTACTTAGCTATACCCTCGGTATGAAGCCATCACCTCTTATCGCAAAACTTCAGGACAAGCTTAAGAGGAATAAATGGTAAAGTTGCAATTGAAATATAGCAATGTGCTCTCCCTTATCCCGATATCGATGAAATTCTAATGCTATCTTCCCGAGTTCATGAACCAGAACGTTAGATGACCCACGTTACAATGTCAATAGGCCTAAATTGAAATTCTTAGGTCCAGGGTAGGCCTAACGTAGGCCTAGGTTAATTTCGAGCTAGGACAATGAATAATTTACCAGGTACCGCATAGTAGTTAGTACACTGCTATGCACAATGGGAAACTTGCTATATAGGTGCAAAGATATATAGCAGTCATTGTACTCAATAACCATACAATTTTATTAGGGACAAAGAGCCTTCATAACTGCTACACAAAACTCTCTGTAGTATCCCATACTTTTAGCCTGTTACAATGTTAGTTACAATGTTACAGTACAGATAGGAACTTGGGCTAGGCCAAATTATTAATGACATTTAGTAATGAATGATACACCAAATTGCTAGCCAAGTTCTAAGGCAGTTCACACCGACAGGTATTTACAATATTAGACTAGGATAATTAAATCATTATTCGTCGTACTATTACTGGCTGAATTAAATGATAATATATTCCATATTTGGCAGCAGATCACAAAATGTGTGGGCAACACTGGGGAGTAAGTTTATCACGTTGCTACTAGTACCAAGTAAGAAGAATGTATACACCGACACTTAACACATATATTGGGACCAGCCCACTGGCCCTGACTCTGCTTGCATCTACAGACATTTTAAAGCAGCTGATTGTGTTTGCAACTTGGCTGATTTGATTAAATACTAAGTAAAGTGTTGTTTTGTTGCATTTACCAAAATATTTGCTTGAGACATGTAAAATCATGTGAAAGTTGTATGGTTTTCAAAACAGAAATGAACACACAGATCTTCTAGGCCTACAACAAAATGGTGACAATTTTCTCTCAAAGGGAAAGACATTTTTCAATTGGCTCATTTATGAGTGAAATCTGGAGGAAAGAGGAAGATTGTATTTGCAAACATCTCTTGTATTTTGATAAAGGTGTTTAATAAAACAGCTCTGGTTTATTTTCTATGTTTTACTGTTTTGTTTCTTTCGTCAACAGAAATGAAACTTGTGTTCACTGGCAAAACAACACTCCATTCCAAGTTTGAGGTTGTGATATTAATCTGACAGGTCTAAGAATTATCAATTGATGTTTAAATGGAATCTTCTCCCTCAACCTCCAATCCTGGCAGTGGAGTCCAAAACAAAAATGTGAAGAAAGGCAAAAAGTCGAAGAGAAAACTGGATTATAAGAAAGAGACGAAAGAAGAGAAACATCTGGAATTATCTACACCTGAGACTTCAAGTTTACTGTCTCTGTTTGCAAAGGCCAAACCCCCAAAGTTGGTGTCTTGCCCAGTTTGCTCATGTAAGGTTGAACTCGCTTTCATAAATCAACATCTGGATAGAGGATGTGTCACTATTGATCATGGGAGCGTTTTGTCAACACCGAATCAAAGTCATGAGAACGAATCTTCGCACCTACCGGCCAATGGTTGCTTGCTTGAGCAGAATGATGGTTTTAGTAACAAGCGAAAAGTAGCAGATGTCAAAGGCAGTACAGGTGACAAGAGAAAACGAGACAAACTATCTCGTAAATATCAATCTCATTCCCTCTATCAGTCAGATAGCTTGTTGTCTGATACCGGACATGACAGTGGCAGTGACCAATCGGTTCATATGCTGGATTCTCATTCGTGGATGAACAATAAAGAAGATATGAGATTAACAGATTCTGTTACCGACGAAAAAGACTACCCTGCTTCTTCTTCAGATGTTTTATCATGCGGTAGTTCTGTGGGCAGGAGAAAAATTCAATCAGAATCTAATGATAATATGAATGCCACATCTGATAATTCTTGTTCAAGTCTCATAAAGTATTCATCTCACTCTAGAACTAGTCTAAGTCCTGATGAAAGGATAACAGTATCAAAATTAGAGGATCCTCCTCATAGCCAAAGATCATCGTCTGAGAGCAAAGCTAGTCCATCTGCATCTCCATCAATCAGTGTATCAGTGAATAAAAAAATGAAGCTGCAAATGACGAGGAAAAGTAAGCTAAGTTTGAAGAGAAAGAGGCCGAAAACTGATGACATCTCATCCCTCAACACATCACAGAAGCTCTTACATCCAGATGCAGACCTACCTAAACAAAGTTTGCCAACTGATAATAACATCTCATCTCAGCCCCATTCTACTCAAGAAACTATTTCCCCTTCCCAGAGTCCTCCTGGAAGTCCTCTTTCTTCAACAAGGTCAAGTCCAACAAAGTCACCACATAAGGCAAAGGAACCATATTATGTGTCTAATTTTAAGTTCGTTTTAAACACTGTCCTTGGCAACGAAGGTGATCGAGAACTTCTCACTGAGGAAGATCTGCAGACTGTCAACCTTTTCAATGAACTGTCAGGTAATAAATATGTGTCTATGTTCAACCCATGTTCTCTGATTCTGATAGGGTTAGTGTTATGCTCACTGGAGAAATATATGCAGTTTTACTTCATATGAAAGAGATCCCATATTACCAAATGTTTATGTTTTAAATGTGACATTAATGTCTCGATTTAAAATAGACCACATTCGTTTTTCTTTTAGTTGGTATTAGGTTAAACATTTATGAGGTATTCATAGCTACAGGTACCAAGGACCATTTCTATTTTAATGTTGTCATAGTTACACAGGCAATCGTTCACATTCTATAAGTACATACTGTATATCGATGTAAATGATAATCCAAATTGAAAGCAGCTACAGTAGTTGAGTTGTGGCAAGTCAAATCTGGAATCTGGGTGAATAGCTGTCTTCTGGGGTTGGTAATTTCTGTTGCAAGGAATTCACATGAAACATATTTATCCATATTTGATTGATGGCAAGTTTTTGGGGCTGTTCGTAATTTCTTATCTATAAGGTACAGTTTATTTCACCTTAGACTTTGGGTACATGTGTTATGCAATTTTGCACATAATTAGCCAATATGTACAGTGTCATCTCTTCTGCAATTTTTTACTTAGTTTAGGCCTTTCTTCAGTTTTAAATGATCTTTTTTGGGAAAAAAACTACAATGATATTAATACCTTAGTTAGATCAATATGCTGCTGCTTTTTCTTGTCAGATGAAGGACAGCAACTCTACGTCAGAATATTTCAGAGAAAGTTAGCTTGGTTGAGAATTAGCAAACTGCAGTATCCAAGGATAGCTGAAGACTTGGCACCATTTGCTGAAGAAGTATGCAAGAAAGGTCTTTTTCTTTGTGGTAGGTATAGTAAACCAGTTAATTAGAACAGCTTCATTTCAAAATGTTTAATTAAAGCCCTCTTAAAACTCTTCTTTGTTAGTTTGCAATTTATCACAATTCTGTAAATGTACATGTTTTCTAAAAATTTTGCACTTGACATTCAAAGTTAGGTAGATTGATATGTCCTGGAATAAGATAACTGTTTTGTAACAGTTACAAACTTTAAGTGGCTTAAAAGCAAAATGTTGTGGTGATGTAATTGTTGTGACTTCAAAACTAGTTTAACTTACTTCAGGACCAATATTAGTGTTGTATCACCCCCAATTCCAGTCCAATAACTATGTGCTATACAAACGATACTGAACGTGTTGATGAAAGAGTTTGCATACCTCACAAGTTCACTTTCCATAAATCTGAGTTGTCTATCTACAATTTGCCAATCTCTAAGTAGACAACCAACCATATAAGACTCTCACATCTGGTTCTGGGAAATCAGTCAAAGATCAACATTATACATACAGTTTATACATTTAATCTCTTATTCATAACGTGTGTATCATTATAAAGTTTGCTACACATAATGCAAAATCCAATGTTTGCTATCCTACTTCAAACGTAATTGAAGTGGTTTAAAGATCTTGATGCCATGTGTATAAATATAAAACTGCCTTCCAGGGGCTGTATTTACTTGGACTTGCCTGTTATTTTCTTAAAGAGAGCGAGATGAACGACCTGGATGAAGTTTTACGACAGCTCCCCGCTCCAGATATTAAACTCTTAACAAGAGACTTGAAGGTATCTTGCCCAGACGGGACCCAGAAGTCAGATATGGTGGCAGCATGTATAAAACACTGTAAAAAACAAAAGGGCCTCTTTGGATCAAGTTTGCAACCATTTATGTTGAAAAAGTAAGCATTACATAATACACTTCCTGTAGCTTGTGACATTTATGTAAATATGGCGAGTATATCCTGCAAAAAACAAGGAAAGAATCGTTATAGGCAGCAATATCTTTCATCGTTATGCACACAATCAGCTGTCAGGCGTGTAGCGAAGGGGGGGGGTGAAGGGGGCGACCACCCCCCCTTGAGCAATTTTTTTTTGTATATTTTTATGATATCGTTAGTAATTTCAAATAAAAAATGCTTAGATGCAACTTACAAGGCCTGGGAAGTGCCATTTCTGGGAGGCATTTTCGGACAAAATTTTCTTGTAAGCTTTGCGCCAACTCATGGTGGGGCTACACTTAGATAGCTTCCAGTGCCGAATCTACGGCTCTAATAGTTTGCCTAAAGGTTCGTCCCTCTCTTGGCAAATTCCTCACTATGCACCTGTCAGCTGTTAACTACCTGGTGTTATTTCTGTCTTTATCTCAGAGCCAAGCAGTACCTTGGGCCTTGCATCAAACTCTGTAAGGAGCATCGAGCTGTGTTTACTCGCATCTGTCTTCTCTTCAGTCCAGTGCTCATGACAGACGACGAAGAGAATGCAAGTGGTGGACAAAATCAACTGTAAGTTGAAAAAACTTTAGACAATTTCAGATACCTCTGGGTAGGTGGAGGAAGGGGGAGGTGGATGGGGGAGGTGGATGGGGGAAGTTTTGGACAAAATCAACTGTGAGTAGAAAAACTGTAGACAATTTCAGATACCTCTGGGTAGGTGGAGGAAGGGGGAGATGGATGGGGGAAGTTTTGGACAAAATCAACTGTAAGTAGAAAAACTGTTGACAATTTCAGATACCTCTGGGTAGGTGGAGGAAGGGGGAGATGGATGGGGGAAGGGGGAGGTGGACGGGGGAAGGTCGCAACTAGGTCACAATATTGAAACAGTAGATTTTTAATATTTTACAAATTGGGTCAAGTTTTGAACTTTTGATGGGACTTTTAACATTTTGGCACGTTTTTGAATACTGTTTACTTTGGGCATGTATAGCTGTTTTTGAAATGTTATTGGGAGATAAGATATTTTTTGGGAGAATCATACTAGAAGAAACATGGATGTGAACTGTCAAATATATCAGTCTATCCATGATGCATAAATATTTATTTACTAAAAATAATGTACATTAAGATTTATTTCTCTGCCACATTTTCATTTTCAGACAAGCTCTTCTGTTGGTCAACTTTGGCAGGGTCATTTATCCGGCTTACAAGATCAACAGAACCAGAAAAATATTCCGAGGTAGAGATGACCTCATTAGGTGGGTGACCCTTAGATTAAATACTTCTTGAAGTATTGAACACCTGTCATAATATTGCTCCAACCAAAGTAAAATATAATTTATGTCCTTCTGTTTGGTTGGAATCATGAGCAGTGACGTAACAAGTCATGGCTCTAGTTTAATAAAAATTTTGAAAAGAAGATGAATAGAACAATTTTGTCAAATTTTCCCCCTCTCCCACCTCCCCCCCCCCCCCATAGAGATCACACAGTGACTCGTCCCACTCGAGTCAGGATAACTAATGGTAATAACTCAACCTTAATAGCGGCTCAACCTTAAAATAAAATGAGTTGTTGTACAACTGTGATCACATTTCTTGGAACATATAGTTGTATTATGCATGTAATGGTGATGTATTTGTCTGGTTGTAGTCATTGAGGTGCAAAGATAATCAGCTTTGGTGATTTATAACACATTATTTCCTTGAATTGGTATTGAAGTTATTTTCCAAACAGTTCCTGAACCAGAAATGTTTCAGTAACTTTCAGCTAATCTAGACTAATATTATTTATCTTAAATGCCATCTTCAGAGTCCATAGAGTTCTGATAGAAGATTGAGATAAAAAACGTTTAATATTATCCTGCGTCAGGCCAACTTACTTTGACACATTCTCCTACACAGGCTCTCTAGTGGATAATCAGTTTTGCTAACAGTTTTATTTTATTTTAATATTATCCTGATAAGATTTTGATTTTATTCCAGAATCATATTTACACTAATTCAGACTTTTAGATGCCATAATTGGTAAATCATTCCACAATTGGTTCATTTTCAGATATGAGACAGCGTTGCAATATGAACATGATATTCTCGGAGCTCTGAGCACTAACGATTTTGTATTAGCAATAAAACTCTGGCAGTCAGCTAAATCTACTCATATGGAACTAATGGAGGATGAAGACATCAAACAGTAAGTAGACAAAAACCAGATATGGAGGTGTCTGCAATAGTTTATCGGTTTTCATAAACGGTTTGAATTTACAAAGTACGGGAGGAATGGAAATCTGACGATAAAATGGGAGAGGAGCTGGATGAGATGCACATGTTACCAAGGTTACATGCAAATGATGATATTCAAAGTGATCATTCTGCAGCTTTGAGTCTTAAAGGCATTGAAGACTCGCCCCAAACCGCGGGCCGCCATCTGAAAAAGTTAACTTTCCGTTGCTTGCAAGTGAAGTTTTTTTCCGTGTCGCTACAAAATGCATACAGTGTTGAAACGTGATACCTTGTTACCTTTTATCTAGACCTGTGATGTCCATCGCTGCTATGTACACTGTGTTGTGGGTATTGACCGTAGCTGCATGTATTGACTGTACACTAGTGTCTAATTACCGATGGTAGCAAGCTGTGTGTGTATTTTCTGGGAACAATGGCAGTGTCTAACACTTCTGTTACACCTTATTCCAGACTAGGTCAGATTACCGGCATTAGACGTTTCTTTGTGTGCGAGTCTTCAATGCCTTTAAACTTTCTCTCTTTTCTTGCAGGCACGTCGGAGCATTACCCAGCTTCTTGCAACATTTCACAGCACCGTCAGTGTACGAGCACATTCATTACCTGGCAGTGGAGATCCTCCAGAAGCAAAGGCGATACCGAGAAGCCGTGGAAGAATTAAAACAGGCTCTTCTCTCCTGTGAATTCCGGAAGGATTCAAGAGGCAGCAGGTGGGACAGACTGGCCCTGAATCTTGATCAACATCTCAAGGACCCAAATCAGGTTAGGAGGACCGTTATGGCCGAGAGCTGCATGAGGTGGACAAATATCATCATGAATATGCTTGATGCCTGGTATTTTGTTTCTCTCTGACACGTCTCTGAGTGTCATTGCAATAGTCAAAAGATAGTACAGCTAAAATTCTCCATGAATAATTAATTATAAGAGCTTGTCAGTCACTGTCTTTGCTGCCTTTGTAGCCTTTGTAGCCTTTGTAAACTGTTTATGCTGTACTTATATGTGCTTGACCTTCAGTGATAATAATATCAAGTGATCTATCTGAATGGAATGGCGGGGGAGGAGGTAAGCAAGTTGTAGAGGTAGCATACTCCATAAAAGTAATCGTGAAAGTAATGTGGTCTCAAAGTCCATATAGAAGTTCTCACTAGCTAAACCTTACCCATCTCAGGATAGCTGGCAAGTTTGCACCTTCAGTTTTCCATATCATGACGACCATGAAGATTTTTTGCTATGAGATGCTGAAGTTTTCGTCACTTATAAACAAACCTCTGTACTCAGTAGTAAAACACTTTATATGCTGCTTTTTTGGGAAGCCTAAAGTTGCCTCAATTGACCCAATTTTTGCACCACATTTACTTCCATTTGTGTACTCTGACATCCAAGCCACAAAATATGAGATATTGTTCTATTACATTTCAATAAAGATGTCCTCCTGATGCTTTTCTGCACTTTTCTGAGGGGGAAAACTCGGGCAGATTGATATAGACTCTGTATGAGGGTATGCCACCTTTGAGAATGTGCGACTGTATGGTCATGGGGTTAACTATTTCAGTTTGTGGTTGCATATATGTCTGATATTTCTCATGGTGGGGGTGTTTATGTATATATATACACAAATATGTGAAGCAATTCAAGGGAAAATCATGCATAGTTGAAAGTCTTTAGTGGGGGAGGGGGCCAATGTTGATTATAAGAGATTTAATTGTTTCTTGAGAGATGTTTTTTGGGGTGGTCTCGAAAGCTGACAGCTGTGATCTTCAGTTTTTTTCTCATACAACTCCATAATTATATATCTCCTTGCAGGCACTGGATGCAATATTAGAAGGTTTAGCAGATGAGTATGTACAAACTGGTCACCGATTAGCTCTAGAACAAAGGGCTGAGAAGATCCTGAATGCTACAAGCAACAAGAAACTTGCTAAGAGGAGAAAGGAAGAATTCAACCTCCATCCCTTGACAGTCAAAGATCTGCCTTCTGTAAGTCACATGTGTGTTCTGTCACACCTCCCAGGACGAAGTCCCTCGACAGTTATGAAGTTCATCTTCTGTTACTTATAATGTGTTCTTCCAGTTTGTACAGATTCAGTTACAATTAAACACCCTTGACTGTTGAAGATCTATTTTTCAGTATTACACCATACGTGGTTTCATATTATATCTCTGTTCTTCTTAACAAAACCTTCAGGCTTTACGACGATGCATTTCTGTGCAGAAAAAGCACAGCTCTGACGACCCTTTGAACAGTTTGACAGCTGTTGTGTGTCATTGATGCAACAGATTAACAGTATTTTTTTGTTCTAGTATATTTGATAATGAGTGAAAGTTTGCTTCAAATACAACCTGCTACTTTAAGGATATGTGTACTGATTAGCCTCCTGTTACGATGTAATGATGGACGCACAGTCATGAATATTCATTATCTTCTTAATATTAGCCAATGCTGCTGATGCCAATGATGAACAATGGTGGTCTTTACTCTTTTAATTTTAGATCACAATTCAGGGAAAAATTCTACCTTATACTGGACCAGGAATCAAAAATACTTTCTTCAGAGAGAGCAGTGAGGAGCTGGAAGAAGGAGTTGAACTCTGTTCCGTTGAGCAGGTTGCTATTGATTACTATCTACGGAATGGATATACCCACGGTGAGGGAGTAAACTTGAAGCCGTACATCTGGTAGTTCCGTCTTCAGTTTTATTCTTCTATTATCGTGATATTTATAAAGGATTAAATCGATGGACATTTCTGGATAGAAGTGTATCTCTCTCTTGTTTTTATTGGAGAAGACAAAAGGATGATTAGCATAAACTTGGCCCGTGTGGATTAAGCTCTTGGATTAAGCTGTTTCACTTCTGCTTTGAAATTCCCCACATTGACTAGTAAGCTGTCTTATATTGCACGATATCTATTTTTTTTTCTTGTTAATTAAATCGATCTTAATTTTGTGATAAATTGCCAATGTCTTGAAGCAGCTGAGTGGATTCTTGAACGCCCAGCAAATTTAACTCTTGCAATTTGAAATCCTGTTTGTCTCCGACTGGCTAGAGTGGAAAAGAAAGAAAGTCTGTTGCTTATTTTTGTTATAATTTGAATATTGAAATTTAATTGTGATTTTAATTAGTACTGAACATTACTTTATATGTTTCAAGTTTTTAAAGATAACTTAAAACAATTAGGATACTTTTCAACTGTTTCTGGATTACCTTGATAATGTCAAGATGCATGTGCTGTTTATAATTTGAGACTTTAAAATAGACGTGTGCCTTACAGTCTCAACATCCTTTATTATTTTTTGTTGGTTTTCAGGGAAACATGGTGAGGGGTCTACTTTCTGCACAATAATCTTCCTGCTCTTCTGGGATGAAATCTTCATGGATCTCCCGGATGTGTTCAGTTACCCCTACCAGGTCAATTTCCATCATGGTCTTCACTTTTAATATGAATTTTTCCCAGCCTATGTCTCGATGGCCTATTTTTATGAGACTGGTGTGGTTGAGCTAGGGCTGTACTGACAATGTGATTTGATTCAAAAGACTCAATTCTGGCAACAGTTGACCATAGATTTTACTTTAAATATCTTGACATGTATGTAGTATTGTTTATCTTGAATACATATGTAGTTTGGACTAGTTTACATATATGTAGTTTTGAAAACTTTACATATATATGTAGCATTAACTAGATTACATATATGTAGTATTGGCTATCATTTATACATATGTAGTTTTGATTAGTTTACATATACGTAATTTTGATTAGTTTACATATATGAAGTTTTGACTAGATTTCATATATGTAGTATTGGCTATCTTTATGTAGTTTTGATTAGTTTACATATATGTTGTTTGGACTAGATTACATATATGTAGTTTAACTAGTTTACATTTATGTAGTTTGACTAGATTATATGTATGTAGTATTGTCTATCTTGAATACATACGTAGTTTTGATTAGTCTACATATATGTAGTATTGGCTATCTTTATATAGTTTTGATTAGTTTACATATATGTAGTTTGGACTAGATTACATATATGTAGTTTTGATTAATTTACATTTATGTAGTTTGACTAGATTATATGTGTGTAGTATTGTCTATCTTGAACACATACATAGTTTTGATTAGTCTACATATATGTAGTTTGGACTAGATTACATATATGTAGTATTGGCTATCTTTTAATACATATGTAGTTTTGAGTAGATTACATATAGAGAGAAAAAGCTGATTGCAAAGGGCCTTATCTACTGCAAACAAACAGTGTAGGTAAATTTTTAAAAGTTAGAAGGCCTGCAAGGTTTTGTTCCGCCCAGCAGGATCTTCTTCAGAGGCTAACAGATACCTTTTGACTAGTCATTTACATATGTGCACTTTTGGCTATCTTACATATATGCAGTTTGAATATCTTAAATACTATAGGTAGTTTTAACCATCTGTCAGAAATGCCACAGAGCAGGAGCAGAATCTAGAGAGACAATGACTTGTCACTTACAAATGATACTATTGACAAACAGTGATTACTTTTTTATCATTAACCTTGACATGTCACTCTTTATCAATTTCATTCTCACATGTTGATCTTCTTTGTTCAATTTGTGTTATTTTTAGTCTGGACCTCTGGATCTGCGGACGCAGGACTTCTTTCCAAATCGAGAGGAAGCGCTGAAGAAGAAATTAGATGAACTGAAGAAAGCAGATGAGGACTCTTTGCAGAATTGGTTGCAGGAGGTCTGGACAGAACATGAGGGAGAGGCATGTGCAGGAGTAAACTGGGACCTCTTCACCCTAGTTGAGGCTAAGGTATGGCAACCAACAAGAGGTATTTAAACAGGACATGTTTGCATAAAAACTCATATAGTTTAATACACAATGGAGAATGTTTATACAACAGAGTCATCACAAATTACCTGATATTAATATAGATATGAATGGAAAAAAAACCGAGTCCATGTATATTTTGTGATTTTTATTTCAATGTTAAAGACTAACTTGTTTATGTTGTAATGTTAATATCTTTGTTTTTATCATGAAGTAATTTTATTTTCATTTAGTTTTAACATCATTTGTTTTTTATATTGTTGAATATTTTATAATGTTCCAATGATAATGGAAATAAGACACAACACAAGATGATGACTACCAGAATATAAGATCACCTGCCGAAGAAGTGATAAGGTCTGACCCTTATTATACGTACTACGAATAATAGTTGCTATGGGTGTGATGCTATACTCCAGTGAGAGGAGGGGAGAGATTGGACTGGTTGATTGTATTACTAGGGGTGTTTAAATACATAATACAAGAAGGTATAAAAGATAGCATTGTTTGAACACTACAATATTAAATATATTCTTTGGTATCAGGATTTACTAGGGTGCATGGGGGGTCCATTCATCAGTGCCACTGCAGGGCGTCTCTTGCGAAGCCATCGCCACTGTCGAGGAGGTATGCCCGATCTGGTAGTCTGGAATACGCAGACAAGAACTTTCAAGGTAGGAAAAAAAAATAAAAAAATGTGGAACTCCAGTAAATCTGTTTGCAATGTTGGAAAACTTATCTGCTTGACGACTAATGTGTCTTTGTGGTTATATTTTACTAGTGACTTGTTAATGTAGTTTACAGATCTGCATACAGCATAATACTCCTTATGTGTTGCTTGAATCAGTTAAAACTGACAGCTGATTTTGTTCATTTTTCTTTTTCTAATTGTTACTGTTTTTAATAACTCACTATTTCCGGCAGATGTCAGAGGTCAAAGGTCCAGGTGACCGTCTCAGCCACAAACAGATTCTGTGGATCCAGTTCTTTAAGTCTATCGGCAGTGATGCTGAAGTTTGTCATGTGCAAGGTAATTGGAGTATTTATATAGTACACCCCCCCCCCACCCCCTGATATGATATTTGGTCAACTTTCGGGATGTCGTGGGCAGCTAAGCTTTCATCAACAACAAATATTAAAAGCGGTTTCTTATCTTTTTACAGGAGCTTGTTGTTTTGATTATGAAATTAGAAACAATGATAGCTTGACTATATGCAATATGATGTCTTACTCCCCAAGTTGCTTAAATTATGCTTGAGGATGAAACTTGTCAAACCACTTTCATTAAAGTTTCAGATAGAAACCATTCTTTTTCTCTCTGTCTTATGCTTGCAGGGCTGCAGAGCAGAAATTTGAAACACAGACAACTCCAGAGAGCTCAAATGCTTACAAACAGATCGCCCAAAAAACAAACATCACCAAAGAAATCACCATCTAAATCACCACGAAGAAAGAAAACGCCTGTGAAGCTTAAACAGAAACCAACATGACTATTTAAAGAGAGAGAAAAATAAATCTTCTTGACTGAAGAAAAGTACTGCAGTGCTAATAACTGTACTGTACTTCCGCTCACTTCCAGGGACATTGTGCTTATACGCTCTTAGTCATGCTGTTGTACTCATACCAAAATTCTGAGCTTGATACATGTGATGTGCAAATACAGTATTTAAAAACAGTCCTGATTTTACCCAAGTGTATACTGATTAATTATGATATGAAATTGATTGGCCTTGGTGAGAACATATTATGCTTATAAGAACTAGAATTGAGATAAATGTTCAGTAAAATATTTGCTGCAAATTTTTCCATAAAAAATCTTTTCGAAACTCTAATAGATTATGATAACTGGTTAGATTTGTATCATGTGACTTTCTTTGTAAAATTAAAGTTTTGGCACATCTAACAAATGAAATATTTTGAATCTTTGGCAATTTTACTTTTTTGTTTTGTTTTAGGCTGCTAGTGAAACATCAATGTGAGGCCAATATCATCTGCATTGTCATGAATCACCTAACAAACAAACAAATCATCTTAATCATTAAGCACCATTTTCTTGTTTATTCCCTTAATGAACAGGACAGTCCAAACAGTACATAATTTATATTATGAGAGCAAATTTCTGGCCTTCTTGAAAGTTTCATTAGACTAATTAACAGTTCTTATATAATAAACCTCAAAATAGGCTAAAAGATCAAATTATGGTCACTTCATCCTTAGCAGGATGTGGGCTAATCACTTGGTAGAAAAGAATTTCTGGGAAAGTTTTCCTTCTGTAGGTCAAAACAACACCCTGATAGTATTTTAAAATTACAAATTAATGATATATTTTATTAACTTAAATTTTTGGTGAAGAACAACTACTTGTGATGACATCACAAACCGCCTACTGTGATCCACTTTCCTGGGGAAAAGGACGTTTTCTAAAAACAGCACGGAATATATTACTTTTATCTCCCACCAGAATTTCCCTCCAAAAGCATCTGAACCGTTTTCAATTGTGTAAATTTATTATTCCTCATGCCTCGTCATATCTAGAAACATGCAAATTTTTTTTTTTTTTTTTGGCAAACTTTGATCACTTTCTGGACGCAACACTTTTGAAGTCAACGTGTGCGACCCATTTTGAAAAGGGTGCCATTAATAAAACTCTCGCTATTGCAGTGTTAGGATTTCTCTACCTTCATGGCTTCCCTCTAAAACTAAATTTTCAGGTTTAATAATGTGGCATAACATCTGTGATGCACAAGCACAGCATGATAAATATGATACCATCTGAAAATATATTCTACTGATCTTTATCTTTCAACAGAGTGTTTCATAATATTGTAATAAATAGGAAATTATTTATATTATACAGATTTTTTTATTTTCTTAGAATAAGTTTTAATACAGTAAGGGCTTTTGTATTAAAAGTATGTTATTGCTGCTATGAATTTGAAACAACAGTCAAGTCGTCAACTAGTGAGAAATATTAAAAGGCTTGAATAAGCATGGAATAAAATCATAATTTTTGCTAGTTGTGGTCATGCATGCTGTTTCCTTAATAACTATAATCATAGATCCAGATTATAGGATATTTTCCCCAGACTTTGAGTTGGCTCTTTAACCAATTCCGTTGGTAATTTATTTCCTTGTGGGGTCAAATCACGTCAGTGGAATTCCTCCATTGACTTTGCACACAAGTTGTTTTATCAGTTTGCATGTTCCAAGGCCTTACCATCATTGATCTAAGGAAACATTATTCCGCCCCCCCCCCCCACCCTCTGACTTTCAAATCGGAAGAAGTTGCCTGCTTTTGGTCTGATTGCAGTAGACGTAAGTAACAGATTATGTTTTCAGGTATCTAGTCTTCCATTT
>JAIPMN010061578.1:0-12987 GCA_020650975.1 Apostichopus californicus
ATATGTATATATGTTTAATACTGATAATAATAACAATAATAATAATATACGTATATTGTAACCTACAGCATGTTGTAACTCGAGTTTCTGGACGCAAACGGTCGTGTAACCTTATTTCTTCCATAGCACGGCTGGGCGGTCTCTCACCATGGTGACAATTTTGAGATGAGCTTAGTTTTTATTTCTGTCTGTCCATGTTGTTCATTTCTTCCACGCAGAGGTTGTACTGGCCAGATATATTAGGCTGACAGCTAATATATGATAATTAGGGAAGGATTTTTCTCAGGCTCTACGAGGGAAGACGTTTGTTTACACATCTCTCCGGGCCCAATACAAAAGCGTGCCTTTGACAGCCATGGGTTATTTTGGTGAAATAATACAATTACAAGTTTACAGGCGTACAATGAGAAGTATAACTCTATCCAATTTAATGTGTTTTCTTTCCCGTTACGTATATACGATCAGCGATACGTAATGTACAGCAGAAGTTAAGTCTTCAAATCACTTCTCAAATTCAGGGTTTGTGTTTTTGTAAAGAAAATCTGACATTGAAGCAAAAACAATTATAAACAATGATATGGTAAAACAAGAAATGTATTGAACCCATTGAAATTGAACTACTTCAATATCTATGATTAAATCAGACCTTGTTTATTTCGAAATATTGTCAACTCAACGTGTACAAAATACATATAAGCACCCACTATATACACGGACCAATCGGAATCGGTATAATCTATGGACAATAGCCAATCATAAACTTGATAGATGGTGGCTATAAAGTTACATGATATTACATGAACGTTGACGTCAACTTTCAAACGCATCGGTTACTGCCTTTCTGCATGGTTAATTTTATGCGTCGCTGTTTATTTGCTATAGATACATTAACATATACATGATGTTTACACGGACGTCCAGGAACCTGCTAGTCCTGCAGTATGTCTTGCTTATGCGGCTAATGCAGATTGAAAGTAGGATGACCAGTTCGTATATTATGAAATATCACATCAATAATTCTCTGAAAGCTATAAATACTTTCAGTATCGAGTTTTTTTCCAAAGCAATTTGAAATCTCGTAAATTGTTATCGACCCTAAATTTGGTTATGATTCAGTTTTGGTCCATCAATATTTTTGTTTTTCTCTACTATACTTCTTGTTTCTTTCACTTCCTTAAGTCATATTTATATAAATATGTTTGTCTTTTCTTGTGTTCTAGTTTTCTTACGTCTATATAATTATTATTCGAATGTGTTGTCCTCTTTTCAGTGTTTATATTCCAAGAATTTATATTGACTATTGTGTAAAATGTTTTTATATATATTGCTGGATAAACTCAATTAATAAACGGAAACTTAAAATAATTGAACAACGGCACAATGTTTGAATGCCAGTATGAGATATAATAATAAAACTATCAAAATAAAAAAATATCAAAACTAATAAAAAAAATAAGTGTCGTAATTTTTTAGCAGTCACATTTCAAAATAACATTATTACCCAACAATAAACAAATTTAGGTTAACTTGACGAATGACAAAAATAGTCAATAATCTCAGACATTTCAAATATTTATCGTCGATTCTCAGATTATTGACATCGGTCGGGTTTGCCACTAACTATTATTGAGTAGCCTAATTTAGGTAACGAAGACAATCGATAATATCAAATCTACAGGGTCGATACCGCTCAGACAGTAGGCTGTCCTGTCGGGCAAACGGAAGCAAATCTTTCGCTGATATAGTCAAATCTTTGAGAATTCTGGCATTTTTTTTGGGGAGGATGATGTAACATCGACTCATCATGCAGTGATATCCAACTTGGGAGCAAAGGGAATGGTGTCCAAAAAATCCCTCCACTGATGTATAGTTAGCGGCATGAATCTTAAAGGCATTGAAGACTCGCCCCAAACCGCGTGCGGCCATCTGAAAAAGTTAACTTTCTGTTGCTTGCAAGTGACGTTTTGTTCGTGTCGCTACAAAATGCAGACAGTAATGAAACGTGATACCTTGTCATCTTTAGCTGGACCTGAGATGTCCAACGCTGTATCGTTTCTACACTGTGCTGTGGGTATTGACCGCAGCTACACGCATACTGATGTACATTAGTGTCTAATTACCGACGGTAGCAAGCTCTGTGTATTTTCTGGGATCGATGGTGGTGTCTAACAATTCTGTTACACCTCATTCGAAACAAGGTCAGTGTTATGTAACCCACTTATTCACCTACCATATTACGTAATATAAGTTACCATTCAAGTCTCCGAGTCTTCCGATTGTTACGATCCCAGATGCGCTCACGCATTCTACATAACTGGAACTCGCCAACAAAGTGTTTCGCAGACTTCGTGAATATTCATAGCCTACTGGAACATTCCTTTACACTCCGTGTATAAAAGCCGCAGACGCCCGATTGAGCGCCCTCTCCGTTTTCTCCGTTCGTTCCGTTAAGAGGTTATCGCCACACCTCTGATGGTTCCTTGGCTTGATTACTGTGCCTATTTTAAACACAGTATATATTTTAACTCTATACTTTTGTCGGAACTCCGACCTACTCACTCTAATGGATTCTCTCTTCCTGAACTTTATCTACATCCAGCCGAACTACTTCTAAAGCAAACCTGGACACTATCCGCCTAGCACTAAGGTAACTCAAGAACTAAGCAGAAACTCTCCCCTCGGCTCTCCAAGTCCAGAAAGACGTTAATTGAATTAAGAAACTATAGTTATGTATTATGTTCATATTTATTCTTTGTTCTGCCATGTAAATAGCTTATTAAATGCTTTAAACTTACTTTCATCCTCGTGTTCTCCTTTTTATGTCACGTGATCTGTTCTCCACATTAAGTCTGAGAACGGTCACGTAACAGTCAGATTTACCGGCATTAGACGTTTCTTTTTGCGCGAGTCTTCACACCCTTTAAATGGGCGTATACTCATGGACCCGATCGGTGATCTATTTCTCCCCCCCCCCCTCCCAATTGAACACTTTGCCCTACTAACAATAAAGCTGGGGAGGCATAAACACACCCCACCCTCGCGCCCTCCCTCCTTCTCACGACACGCATGTATTGAAGACTAAAATAAACTAGGTATATATATCAGCAGTTTAACAGCAGAATATAGCGATATCCTCATATCAGGCCGACGTCAGAGGGCTGTGACAGACATGCGACAGACATGTGACAGACATGTGACAGACATGTCATCTTATCTCAGGGTGACGGGCAGAAGGTGGACACTCAGGCTAACAGCAGAAATGATATAGGATTCTCTTAGTATTGACCAATGGTATAGCCTATCTAATTGTCATGATTTTGCCCAAACGGTTTGCACGCTATAGTAATTGCTATAGCTTTCAAAAGCACCATTCTGGAAGTTTATATAGACGCCTGCATGCGTGTATGTGATCCTCAGATTAAACCGGTTGCCCTTGGTTTCGGAGTTTAAAAGAACGAGATACCAATTATCTGATGAGTAATTCCAATTTATGTTTCATTAAGATCCATCTTGGAGCCTACTTTTAAGGGTCCCCGTGGAGTTAAACTCTCAGCAGGAGGCAGTAGCGTAACTCCTATGGGCTCGGACCGTGCCGAGCCGTGGGCCCCGACCAAAACGGGGCCCCCGTTATACTGATGCACAGAAAAAGGGTAACTCTTTGGATAGGGAGGGCCCGTTTTTACTGGGAAAGAAAAACTCATGCAGGAATGAACAAGACAATATACATATTTTCACGTGATACGGAATACGGACATCATGATATCATGGGCGCATTGGGTATTAATGTATGTATCGAGCTAGTTGTATTATTTATTATAATAATGAAAACAAAGTATATATTTAAAAACCCAATTCCAGCCAATGTTGTACCGAGTACAACATCGGGACATATGATTTTTTGAATGGGCCTGAGAGGAGAGTATAAATTCATCAAAGCCCATACAAACAGAAACCAAAACTAAATCAAATGAGAAATATACACATCATCACTGCGCGCAGCACACGCATCCATATTCACTGTGGTATAGTACGCCGTATGTGTCGAGGGAAGCACGGAACGCTTGGTTCTCAGTAAACATTCATCGCCAAGATACTTTTCCATGTCAGTATTACGTAATCACGTTGCATTTTTAAATTGGTAAGTCAAGCTAAATAAATAATTAATCAATAAACTAAGTAATTAAGTATCGACATTGCCATCATTTATCACCTCTCTTTCCACCTGCCCCCCAAAGACCCCCCCCCCCAAGACTGCTTTAAGGCACAATGAGTATATAGGTGTAGAATTTTATGAACAAGGAGATTATCTTAACAAGGAGAAACATCGACAAATGTAACATGCATAATAATGCATAATAATGCATAATAATGAAACCTCAGTACAAAGGAAAGAATGGCCGTGTGCGGAGAACTCAGTTTCTCCACTGAGTCAGTTTCTCCACTATGCATGGACCTTGTTTGGATTAAATTATGTTTGTATAGTTCATTTTGTTCCAGTTCCAAAACTGCATTCCAGAAGGGGAGGCCTGGGCCCCCGAACTACTTCATTGGTTCCGCCCATGGAGAGTATTTCGCCATGCCTTATATGTGCTTATGTTATTTGTTGACTTATAGGCAGACAGTGTGGATAGGCCTACATGATTCATAAAGGAGGATCTGGTCCTACAAGAGTCCTTGAAATTGACTTTCATATGGGAAAGGGTTGTGATGGCATCCCTGTCCACCCCATAAAACGCGTGATATTGTAGACACCAAATGATGCAGTCTGAGGCATATTTAGCCTTTAAATTATGTCTATATATTAGGCCTAAACACAAGGTTGTGCTAACTACTACTTTTGAATATTTTGTGTGCATGGGGTTAAAATGGGAGGGTCCGCACCCCCCCCCCCCCACCCCACCCCCTCCATCCGGATTCGTGCCTGTGAGGTTGGGTGAACACAATCAATACATTTGCCTATTTTGACTTTTTGAACAATGTTTCCATATATTTTCGAACCTGCAGTTCTACTGTAAGTTCCGAGTATTTCCAAGCGAAATTGATCGCTTTCGTTGCTGATTCGAAAGCTATGACTTCATTATATTCATTTGCCTTTGTCGTTTACCTCCATTTCACTAACATAAAGTCTGTATCTCTTTTGAGATCCGGCTTTAGGAATCACAAATGATTTCGAGTTGGTTAGCATCATTGAAACGGACATCGCATGTATATTTTTTGAAATCAACTGATGTTACAATATATTGGTAAGTATTGGCGTATTCTTGTCCACACTCAAGTTCACGAATTGAATAAAGAGTCACATGACATCAACGTAGCCTGAAGCACATGACTATTAGGCAAACACAACTCTTTACTTTTTCATTGACCAGTTTAGATTTTTTTTCTGCCAAAAATAAATGAAAGCAGCCTTAAGTTTTGTTGTTTGGGTACCATTTGTCGTAACGGGAATTTGGATTTTGACACGAAAGAAAAAGAAGCGGAGAGACTTAACCTATGGTGTTGGGTGAAGTATGTAAACTAATTTAGAACACTTTTCCACTGAAAGTTGACAGCAGATACTTAACTTTAAAATGTGGCCATCTCGTTCATGGCTTTGCTCAGAACAATCCAATACCTGTTTGAAGGTAGCATCCATTAAGAGCAGCCACTAACATCAGCCAA
This sequence comes from Apostichopus californicus, assembly GCA_020650975.1. NCBI lineage: Eukaryota > Metazoa > Echinodermata > Holothuroidea > Aspidochirotida > Stichopodidae > Apostichopus > Apostichopus californicus. Next base: position 5,662 of record JAIPMN010061578.1, read on the forward strand.
TACTGTATACATCAACGTTACACGCCGTTGGTACACTGATGTTTGTACACTGTGACGAGCGCTGGGTACGCTGTGGCGGGAAAGTGGATCCCCGGCAGCCACTAAGGGCAGACTAAATTAGCGGACAATAACAAGACTGTTTACTTTTTCTTACCTGTTTTAAAGCGATAATAATTCACGCTATGCATACTGTAAAAGGCCAAAAATGGCACCATTACAGAGATGAGATGTTGTTCTTTTATGTGATATAACTTTGGAATAGAATGGTGAACGATTTCTGCATCCATATATAGTCAACTAAAACTTGTGATCCTACCAAAACTTGTGGAGAAAGGCGTAAATTGCGGCAATTTTTATACCAATTTGTTTTGTTTTGTCCCAAACTTTGTCTAAACAATTAATTTATGAGAATATGCAACAGTCAAGAGAGGTACAATGACGAAGTTAAGTTATTCCTCTTACACGTGGTATGTAAAAAACAGTCCGAGTAACACTTTGATTTATTGAAAATTGATGGCTACAAACCGTTCGATCCTAACGGGAAGGGGAAGCAAATGGGAATATAATTAGCTTGAAACGCGCGGTGATTTGTTAAGATCTAAACGTATTATTATTCAAAATCGATTAATTTGAGTTATCGACATAGTTAAGAGGTCCGGTTAGCACCACATTATAAAGATTCTTTTTACACGTGGTATATCTCTACTATCGGTAACAAAACCGATTTCTTGACCAAAAGTGGCCTTAAAGTTTTAAATCCGATACGGAACTCTCAAAACGCGCGGTATATAAGTAACGTGCAATAATCTTAAAGTTGTTTTTAAATCGATTAATTTGAGTTATCGATCTAGTTGAGAGGTCCGGATAGCACCACATCAAGTAGACAGGTTCCTTTTTCACGTATTATATCTCTACTATCGGTAACAAAACCGATTCATTGACCAAAAGTGGCCTTAAAGTATTAACCCCGATACGGACATCTCTAAACGCGCGTAATGTGTAATGATCCGAAAAATGATTAATTTTTTATCAAAATCGATTAATTTGAGTTATCGACCTTAATGAGATTTCCGGTTAACACCACATTAAAGTAGAAAGGTTCCTCTTTTACAATACCTTTCTTATTTATGCACTAATTGAACAACACACTCGACGGCAGTGTCAGTAATTACACACACGACCGCAGTGGCAATACTGTGTGTCATGTCTTACTGTCCTTTTTCTCTTAGTGGCTGCTGTTGGTGTCTGCTCTTAGTGGCTGCTACCTTCAATGAGGCCAGTCCAATACATACTGTACTGTACTAATAGCACAAATATAAGTTATTAAGTTTCCTTGCGCGGAGAAAACAAGCACAAACCTCAGGTGAACCTACGTTTGGAAGAAGTTTTCTACCAATTTCTTTCAGTTTTAAAGGGCTCATCAAGATCTTCTTGATATGCTGTCAATATATTCTCCGTTTGCATATTGAAATGGTAAGCTCTCCGTCGTGAGTCTAGTTACAGAATAGGCCTAACATAACAAGTAACATGTCAGTAGGCTAGTAAAAAGCTAGACTAGGACTAATTTAGGTTCAAAGTTAGTTTAGACTAAGCAATTACTCGTGTTGGGCTGTCTCCAACGGTCTCCATCGGTCTCCTTGTAAGTTCAAGCAGTCAGAAGCTAGTAAGTGGAATCAAAAGTAATGAAATGCAACAATATTCGAGCCATAACAACATAGCATACCAATACGGTTTCACTTATTCTCCGCTCACGGTACTTTTCGCTGATTACTTTCCGCTGAAAAAAGCTAAAACTGTCAATGTTAACTCTCGACTTCCACCACAACACTCCATGACATAGTCACAAAGCAATACTTCAGGAAGGTTTGCCATCGCACATTCTTCTTTCCATTAAAATAGATTAGACAATGATTGAAAAAGAATCACTCTGTTTTTAGGTAGATATACTCACAAAGTGATTACCCTTAAAGTAGGTTCAGGCCGCACATGTGGTATCTTATAAATATCTTTCTTATTGTATCGTCAGACCACTTTTTCTTCTTCCCGTTGAACTCCTTCCGATAAAGTGAACAAAGAAACTTCAGCCGAGCAAAGCAGTGTACGTCCTTTCGCCTACGATCCATGTGCGATCGAGATCACTCTGTTGGATTCTGTGCACATTGCGAAGAAGTAAAACTCGGTGTCGATAAGGTAACAAATTTAGAAGGACCAAGAACAACCAATTCTATGTGGCATGCACAACTTTATCAAAACAATGTCCATGTGTTTTAAAAATGTGAATTGTAAAGTTACGAAGGTCTACGATCTTAATCTATGTCAGATCGATCCTACTCTCTGTTTGAGTAGATTCTAGCACTGCTTCGTTCCACAGTACTCCATTAAGAATGAGAGAAGAGGGGTTGGGGGGGGTTGGAGGGGGGCTGAAGCCAAGCCTCTTCCCGGCTGCCTCTTGGAAATAAGAAAAAATAGTACAGTAGCTAACGTTTTAAGCCTATATACGTTTAGGCAGCGCTCTAATAATGCTGGAAATGGTGATGTGACAGTTTAAGATCTTACAAACAAGTTTCAAACGACCAAAGACCTTTAATTTTGTCCATGATGTACTATCTGTAGGTACGAGTGTGCTCATACTGACCAGTGTATTTGCTACACAATTGAATCCGATCGTTAATCATGTGATATTATTATAACCATTTTTCATTTTACGATAGCCAATTATGGCAGAAAAGAGGGAGCACCTGTATAAAGTGCTGGTCATCGGGGATCTAGGAGTCGGCAAGACCAGTGTCATCAAACGATATGTTCATCAGTTTTTCTCACAACATTACAGAGCGACTGTATCCTTTTATACATGTATGTACCGAAATTCGGTTAGAAACCGAGTATTTTGTAGAGAAATGGTTTGTAAATAAAGAAATGATCTGAATTGCGTATGTCAGTGCAGGTGGTAATTTTGGTACCAATTTTTTTTTTTAAGCTTTTCAGGATATTCTGATTTATCAGGACAACGTTGCTTGACCATCTAGTTTAGCACATAGACCCCAGAAATAACCACAAGTGTACTACTGTATGTATGTACAGTAAATACTTGTAATCTTAATTTTCCAAGAATCAATATATCATTCAGCATAGATGGTGTTTGATTTTGTAGTTATATATCTTGCTATGTATATAAAGTTTAAAGTAAACATTTTGAATTTTTTAAGAATTTTAAAATAAAGATGGATAAAGTATGTGGAGCTAACATCAGACTTGTACAGAGTCTGCACTTGTATTGGTAGTCTTGGAAGCATACTGGATCTAACATCAGACTTGTATGGAGTCTGCACTTGTATTGGTAGTCTTGGAAGCATACTGGATCTAACATCAGACTTGTATGCAGTCTGCACTTGTATTGGTAGTCTTGGAAGCATACTGGATCTAACATCAGACTTGTATGCAGTCTGCACTTGTATTGGTAGTCTTGGAGGCATACTGGATCTAACATCAGACTTGTATGGAGTCTGCACTTGTATTGGTAGTCTTGGAAGCATACTGGATCTAACATCAGACTTGTATGGAGTCTGCACTTGTATTGGTAGTCTTGGAAGCATACTGGATCTAACATCAGACTTGTATGCAGTCTGCACTTGTATTGGTAGTCTTGGAAGCATACTGGATCTAACATCAGACTTGTATGGAGTCTGCACTTGTATTGGTAGTCTTGGAAGCATACTGGATCTAACATCAGACTTGTATGCAGTCTGCACTTTTATTGGTAGTCTTGAAAGCATACTGGATCTAACATCAGACTTGAATGGAGTCTGCACTTGTATGGGTAGTCTTGGAAGCATACTGGATCTAACATCAGACTTGTATGGAGTCTGCACTTGTATTGGTAGTCTTGGAAGCATACTGGATCTAACATCAGACTTGTATGGAGTCTGCACTTGTATTGGTAGTCTTGGAAGCATACTGGATCTAACATCAGACTTGTTTTGGAAGTCTGCACTTGTATTGGTAGTCTTGGAAGCATACTGGATCTAATATCAGACTTGTATGGAGTCTGCACTTGTATCAATTGGTAGTCTTGAAAGCATACTGGATCTAACATCAGACTTGTACAAAGTCTGCACTTGTATTGGTAGTCTTGGAAGCATACTGGATCTAACATCAGACTTGTATGCAGTCTGCACTTGTATTGGTAGTTTTGGAAGCATACTGGATCTAACATCAGACTTGTATGCAGTCTGCACTTGTAATGGTAGTCTTGGTAGCACACTGTAGTAATCTGTACTGGTACTCTTGGGCTTGGATACAATATGCTTTTACTTGTACGATTTCTGATTGGTTCATGACTTTGCTACTGTACAAGTCTTAGCATACAGGACTATACAGACTTGCAGTAAAGACTTTTAGTTGAAATCAGTATGCATATTTAAAGTAATGTTGTGTCCAACAGTCCAGACTCTTGTGTTATGCTGAAATTTACTGCACATCGTCAGTGAGAAATACCCAGAGTGGTCTGAACTGAGGGCAGAATGGTTGTGTTGGGAAGGTTGTACAAGACTTTTGCATTTGCATGAAAGACCCAGCCGAGAGGCAGACATAACATGTTATGGTCGGTAATTAGAGTGGTCTGAACTGGGGGCAAAATGGTTGTGTTGGGAAGGTTGTACAAGACTTTTGCATTTGCATGAAAGACCCAGCAGAGAGGCAGACATAACATGTTATGGTCGGTAATTAGAGTGGTCTGAACTGGGGGCAGAATGGTTGTGTTGGGAAGGTTGTACAAGACTTTTGCATTTGCATGAAAGACCCAGCAGAGAGGCAGACATTACATGTTATGGTCGGTAATTAATTTACATGCGGGAATTTTTATATTTCAAAAATGCGGAAAAAGGATAATAAAGAGTTAGTTTGTACAGTACAGATTTAAGCCCTACTGTGGACCTGGGTATTAGCCATCCGCTTGTGTTACTTAATATGTTTTTATTTGTTTAAGTGTTGACCTGTTATTAGTACCTAGGTGAAGTTCAAAGTCTGTTTACAGATAAATTCATTGACCTGTTTGAGGCCTCTATCAAAACAAGGTAATTAGTTTATTGATAATTGGTACAGGTAGCTTCTTTTTTCCCCTTGTTTTGAGCTTAAAAGTGCATGCTCAATATTTGTGAAATTGTAGTTCGAAAAATAACAATAATCCTATGGGTAACTGGGGTGCAGCCACCTATACCGGAAGAAAGTAAGGGGAGCCCCTCCCCCACCCCCATAACCACAGGCAGGCAGAATGTTGCAGGAAAAAAATAATACTATTGAATAAGTGTAATACATAAAAAAAATCATGTGCAGTACAACCTACTGTAAACAGGCAGAAATTCGTCAACGTTGTTTCAAAAGTTGCAAAATGTAGCACAGATGTTTCTCATCTTAGCACCCTCCATTTTCTCCAAAGTTAATTAAACACTCCTCCATGACATCTTGTCCCCTTCCCGACCCCCCCCCCCTTGTACAAAAATAGTGGTAACACCCCTGGTGGAGACTATATCTGAGCACTGAATAAGACAAGCCCATAAAATCTCTCAATTTCCAAGGTGGCCACAAAGTACCGACCTGAACGCCATCTGACTCGCAGATTAATTAGGCCGTGTACAAATATTTTTGATCACTTTGTCTTTGAATTACGCATATATATTGCGTATTAATTACCTCACTCACTAGCCCTACTGTACCGCTCTCCAATTCCCAGTTGGTTTTTTTTGTCGTGAAAAATAATACTTGTCCAAAACAACTCTTGTAATCAAGTGAGGTTTCAAGTACTTCCTAAGTGTACTTAACCCGGTTTCCTTTCTTTTTGCTTCCATCGACGAACGTAGAACTTGTGTCTTTGTTTTTGCGATCATAACCGAAACAAATCTTTGTTGCTCGCGATTTTACGAGCTGCCGTACGTTCCACTCACTCATTCAGGATTGCCATACTTTCACATTTGATTCGATTAAAGTAGACAGTGACAGGTTTCATGAAGAATAAATTATGCAATTCTCTCTTTATACTCACCACCTTGACTTTGAATATTCACGTTTATGTGCCATTAAGAAAAAGGTTAGCAGAAGAACAAACAAACAAAAAAATGAAGAAAAAACCCAATTTAACTGTGAGTGAGGTACCACTATATAAATTTATATACTCCAAGTTCTCCAAAGTCTGCAAAAAACCAACAATTGATAAATTGTATTATATATCACATATCTAAAATCACATCAGTTTACTAAATTCTCAAATTTCGTCATCACTCAGATTATAATTTTGAGATAAAATTGCAAGAAAAGTCCCACAAATGTTGTTTATCATTGTAGCTGGATATTATGGAACTATATCAAAATGTGTCCGATCATTGGTGCGAAGTAACTGGTACGTACACGTAGTTGAGTTGCTGAAAATTTATTCAGAGAAAATGTTTAGAATGTATGACTTTTAGCTTTCCTGAACTGTAGGTTAGCGCTTTGATAGTCAACATGTCACTTGACCCAAAAATAAATCACTTGAGAAAAATACTGTACGTAGAAAAATGTTACTTTAAAATATATTTTAAAAACTGTTATTTGTGACTTCCATAAAATTTCATCTCGAAACGTCGTGATTGCCTGTTGGACAATTAGTCTACTGTATTTGTCGACATAAATTACCAGACTTGTGAAGATTTTTACCCACCAAGTTTTTCCTTGACAGTTCATCTCTCTCTCAGATTGGAGTAGATTTTGCCTTAAAAGTCATCAATTGGGATGCGGACACATTAATACGACTACAGTTATGGGATATAGCAGGTACGGTATTCACTGTTATTTTTATTATGTTTCATCGTATTTTATCATAAGCCATAATATTCTGCGTATTGCACTTGCCACTGGAGTCAACTGTACATACTTGCCACTAGAGTCAACTGCAGGTACTTGCCACTGGAGTCAAATGTACATACTTGCCACTGGTATCAACTGCAGGTACTTGCCACTGGTGTCAACTGTATACATACTTGCCACTGGCAGTTTACTGTACTGTTTGCATCACCAGGCCTCGACGGCAGTTTACCGTACTGTATGCACCACCAGGCCTCGATGGCAGTTTACCGTACTGTATGCATCACCAAGCCCCATAATGTCGATGACAAAATTATAGTCTTGTATGAAAAATAGAAGATCACCTATCATCCATCAAACAGTACATCCATTTTGATCTGATATTTTCTACCTTTTGGGGGGGGGGGGGGGGGGGGGGGGGGGGGGGGGGGGGGGGGGGGGGGGGGGGGGGGGGGGGGGGGGGGGGGGGGGGGGGGGGGGGGGGGGGGGGGG
>JAIPMN010061580.1:0-11259 GCA_020650975.1 Apostichopus californicus
CTCCTCTCCTCTCCTCTCCTCTCCTCTCCTCTCATCTCATCTCATCTCATCTCATCTCATCTCATCTCATCTCATCTCATCTCATCTCATCTCATCTTCCTTCAAGGTACATAACAGAACAATGTTATATTATATTTGCAGGAGGTTACAGACCAAATGGCTAAAGACATGCAAGAATGTTTCATGAGTACTTACGATGATGCAGGTGACGGTAGGATCGCTATCACCGAGGTTAGCTAAACATCCAAATTTCATTTTTATTCAATTCTTAATATTTGTAAATTTCAAGTCATCAATAGCTGAGCGAAAAGCAACTTTCACGTCTCGCTAATGCCACATTGAAACCTACGAATAACCGTCTGAACAGTCGATATTGAAAAGTATTATATATTTGCCTGAGGGGATTCCATCTTACTATACATACCAGTGATGCACTGGTTTACCACATACTATTTCGCTGAACTGAAGTAGTCAGCCAAGATAATCATTTGCCCGTTTACTTCCCAAACTCCCAATTCAAGTTTTCGAATCTGCCGAGTGATACACGCACTGGCCTACTTGAAATTTACAAAAGATATGTTTTGATCGCAATTCGAGAGAATCCGTCTACATATGTTCTCACAACTGTTGGACAAGGTCGTTCGTTTGGCAAGCTGTTGGCACTGTGCATTAAGCGTAGGCTGATATTTCACGATTAATACCTAATGTAAGAACTGGCTGATGGGCGGACGGAAAAGTCCCATGGCTATTACAGTTAAAACATATATAGGGTGTTAAATCTTTCACTATCAGTTAAAGTAATTCATTCTTTCAGGCGATATTACCTGTCAATAAAATGTTAGGATAGTTTATTTCGAAAGTAAACACAATTTGTTAAGTTATTGAATTTCAAAGGTATTTAGTATCGCTTCCAAATTATAGATTGTTAAGAATAGCTAGAGTCTTTCGAAATGTACATTTTCTGTAGTTTTATGTTCCTTTAGATAATAACAACACATTAATGATTGGTATAAAGTAAAGATGTTTCTCGGAATGAAAGATAAAGCTTTGATTATATAGCGGTGAACCGTCTGTGCAGTTTGAAACACTATATTTTAAAGATATTTTCTAGCATATTTCGGAGTAATACTGAGAAAACTTAAACTGTAGAAGCATGATTTTGATTGTTACTATAGGATTTTCAAAAGACGTTAACTATCATAGTAACCATAGTAACATAGTAACCTATAGTGTGAATCAAGCAGTTTCCTTAACACAATTTCCAGAGCTGTGGTTCTCGTACAGGGATAGTTTAGCAGTAGGTAGATCTTACAACAAGACTGGATATTCGTCGGACTCCTACCCCCCCCCCCCCACCCCCGTCCCAATCGAAAATCAATGACGGGTTCCTATTAAATGATAGCAGTTTAGGGTTAAATCTGAGAGCTAACGTCATCTCAACTTTTGCCCTCGTGTATAGCATTTGAACATTCTGTCGTGTTTGAAAGATGAACATCTCTCTCTAAAATAAAAAAAATATAAAAAAACCCAGTAGCAACTGCACTCTGAATTTTACGTTTTCTTAGACTTTCTTAGATTTTTCACGCGAGGCTAAATTTTTGGACTAAAATCATCTAAATAAACAAACAGTTTACATTTCATTAAATATCCCCCACCCCATCCCCTCCCCCAAATCAGCAACATAAATAAAGCAATATCAAAGTGACGTGTTTATACTTAAAGCGCCATTATTAATTCAATTAGGCTTGAATATGCAGGCCGTGTATATATCCATTAGCCTTTAAGTAGTTGGCTTCACGTGTAGGCCTTAATTATGTACTCGCCCACATTGTGAAAAAACTAGGCATCGAAAAATATACCATCATGCAGAATGAATTTACTATAAAGAGATAAAATATATAAAAAGAAAAGAAAAACTCAAGTGCCTTAAAGGTCATAGGTATTGGCTCCAATTTTCTTTTCTTTTTTTCAAATGGCTTAACATTGTCAAAATCACATTTTTTGGAGGATTTGATCCTTCGATTTCCTTTACTAGAAAGTTCAGGTTGTTAAATTAAATGTCTGATTGAGGGAACATTGTTTGGTGGGTGGAAGTGTATAGTTTCAGAGTAAATGACTTTTGTGTTTTGATTGATATAGAATATTCGGGTTAACGCTGATAAACTTAAATTATTTGGAGAAGAATATTCTTAACATTGGATAAGATGAAACTTAACCTCATAATCTATAAAACATGAATAAAGAAGAAAACATGTTAATAACGGTCTGTAAAAGCTCCACAAGTTGACAGATCCCAATGTATGTAGCGAAGGCCCGTGGGCTGGAATATATACCCTTACTGAGAATAAAATTCGGCACACTATTGCTATTAGTACTATTAATGGAATATGCAGAAGTTTAAGGTCCTATGTTGTTATGAGTGTACACTCTATACTAGCCTAACCTGCAAATTATGCAAACTATGTATATAGGCATACTTTGATTCTTTCTGGCCTTTTAATTCAACCATTTTTTTCTCTCTGACTATTTTGCAATGGACCCATGATTTATTTTTAAATTTCCTTCTTCATCTCCCTCTTTTTCTTGCTTTGTTATCCTTTGTGTTTTACGGCGGTGTAGTGGGGGTGGGGGGGGGGGTAGGGGTGGGATTGCAGGAGGTTGCTATATTGTTATGAGTAGCTTATTTCAGTTTTTCATGCAGGAGAGAGAACTTTAGGTAGATCAAATATCATCACCTTACTTCTAAAAGGCTCTTCTCTCGTCAGTAGGTTCCAATACGCCTACATAGTAAAACCCGCGTCAAGTGCGGTGGGAATCTGCAAATCATGGGCGTAGTTAGACTTTTACAAATGCCTAAGTACATTTTTTTGGGTGGGGCGGCATATGCGGTGGAAAGACATAAGAGGCACTGATGTTGTCTGTTCTGAGAAGACCATGGTGGTCTCTAAGGCAAAAATTATAATGTTCTAGTAATGTGCACTTAATGACGGTGGTATAGGCTACTATGTAACATGACCGTCAGCCCTTCTTTTGTCGAAGACTATAGGTCTATATAACCTGAAGGAAACAGACTGAATTAATTCCTATTCATTCCGTAAGCATGTATGAACGCATATTACATTATGTATACTATTATTGTTATGAAAGGTATACTGTACACCGTTAACCATTCAGGCTTTTCCGTATATACGCGCATGTAGCCTATACATATGTATATTGATTAGATCATTGAACCAAGGCGGTTACTTGATATTTGTATGGAGCCTGCAGGCATTATCAATTAGTGTGATTATTCAGTACCAAGAGATTTCGTTTAAGAGTGTAGTTGAACTGATTCCACGAGGCAAACGTGTTTGTCATCAACATATTATTACACTCTTTAAAGCTCAAGAGTATAGTTACTAATAAGGAATCGAGATTAAAGCAACAATCAGACCCTTTACTTTATTATAGCTTCAGTTATCACTCCAAGACGCATGCGCAACGCAGTCGGTATCAGAAAAATGGGACGACGCATGCGCTGTATTAAAATTATCATCATGTAACATGGCATTTTTTGCAATAAAGTTTGATGAAAATCTGTTCATAACAAGTTTATTTCGGTGAGCCACTACATGAAACATAAATGAACATGGTGTTTATTTACTACGGTAAACGTTCTTAAACATAAAGCATGTGATGTTCCATATGAGGAAAATAATGTCATAAATCATTGTAAAACAAACATTTAGTAGAATGTTTTGAATACGATTGAGTTATAGCCTATCCTAAAAAATAGTTTTCAACTTTTAAAAATCGAATCTGTGTCGGCAAATATGGCATACTGAAGCTTCTGGTGTCTGCGACATTTTCAACCTACAATCTTCGAAATTATATTAACGTGTACATTATTAGGTGAAACAAGCCCATCATGTAATCAGAAAATTTGAAATCGAACCTTGATTGATGCTTTGAAAACCCTAGAGCAAAAATGATTAAAGAGCATTGACGTATTGCTATTAAAATTTCACCAATCATAACAAACTAATTGTATTTTTATAATCAACAAACAAGGCACCCGAGTGTGTATGTGACTGGGGCCCCTGCAATCCTTGAAAATATGGATGAATAAATGTAAATTGTAAAGTCACAAAAAAAAAAAAAAGGAATTCAAAGTCAAAGATTGAATCATTTTATTTTAACGCAATGGAACTGCATGGCCTAGTAAGGTAGACAACATTGGTTTATTAAGTATATTTCACAAGTTTAAGGTGTGTGAAAATCATTTCTATACCGAGGGAAATGGCACCAATAGGCACCTATATATAATGTCTATGACAGTAGACCATGCCATTTTCGAGACTTTATATGCATATGTAAATTCGTAAGTGAAACAAGCCAATCACGTTATGAGAAAGTGACGTCACGTATAGCTATAGCAATTTTGTTTGATATTAAAAGTTGTTCTTATCTATTTTCCATAGTTTGGATGTATAAGGCTACGTCCGCCATCTTGAATTGTTAACAGAAATACTTTTTATCCAAGATCTAAGAATTATGTTCAACATTGAATGAAATTTGACGTCCCTTTAACATTGAAAGACATAGAGAAGTTTTTTAATTCCCGAAACGTCGTTCACTCTGCCTAAGGACCTAAACCAAAACAAGTAGCACAAATAACGTCCACAACCTTCCCATACACATACACAGGAGCATTCTCTAGTCCTCCATCGTTCCTGAAGTGTTGTCTGAAGAGTTTTTATCAATTCTAGTCTTATATATAAACTTCGAAGCGACAATATACTCAGTCAAGTCTGTCTCAGGTTACGTGATTCAGAACCAGAACAGATGGATAAACATAAAAACGGATCGTTGTGACGTAGTGTTCACGATGGCTAATATCAGGACAGATAAAGGCAGTAAAATATGGTAATGACTTTTGTTCTGTAAGTTTTTGATTTATATCATTCAACACCAAAATCCATACTTTCACTATATGCGGGGAATTTAGCGTAGTCGATACATATAAAGAAGTTCTACAATATTATTTTCTTTATTCAGATTAGCCTTTTAGGTATGCAAATAATACTAATAAAATGTAAAAAATATGTCTGGACAGGTTTATATCGTGATCCTGTCAATAACTCGTTTACCTTATTAATATTTATTACGTTGTATATGTATGATTAATTTCAAGTACCATAGACATAAAAATTTAAAAAAAATTTAAAAAAAAAAACAGAGGGTCAGGAAAACTTTTTTGGGTTTTCAATAACCGGTTAGCGGTCCAAAGAACAAAGACACAACTAGTTAAGCATCTAAGGAAACCGGTAATCGGGTAACATTAAAGAAGGAATAACTTCAATCAATTTAACCAGTTAACTTTCTTAATGAAACGGTTGAATATGTTTTACAGGAATGCGAGTAGGTTTGGGGTACTTCTTTGATTTATCATGAAGGAATCTCCACAACTCTAAACACGCACGCACTGAGCACGCATGCAATCAAAACCGTTTGAAGCTGTTTTAATGAACTTATATACTTACCTAATGTTAAGTTTCAACACAGAGCATATTCGTCGGTTTGTGATGAACCATCAATAAAGTGAAAAGATTTGAAAACAAAAGATACAGAAGTACTCTATATACGTATATATCATTAACGTATATTGATCAGAAATTTGTCACACGATTTGTGTCTTAATATTGTCTCCAGGGACGCGCTGTTTCCTCTCTTCTGACCTAGTCGCGTTCAATTCTTCTTCACTAATTCTCTTAACTGACCTTAGGGACAGTTTAAATCTCATTACTCCATTTAGGATAGCGGAGGGATTTCGGACAGGTCATCAAGCCAGGACAAGAAAGAAAACAAGACATAATAATAATGTTGGTTAGCAAGCCTTTTATGAGGTCGGTTTATTTATAGCTTGTATTCGTGTAATTAAACACAGACAAAAATCAAAACAAGAAAGAGAGAGAGATGGGGGAGGGAGAGGGGGAGGAGGGGGGGGGGTGTATCGTGGGAGGTATTTACAAACTGCATATTTACTAAAAGGTCCTGTGTAGATAAATGTATAAAAGAAGTTAAATAGCCTGACATTTTGGATCCTGACAGGGTTATATATAGGTTTAGAAATGGAAATTTTTTGACTGTGGATGGTAATAAAGAAAAAACGCAAACATCGTGATGTAATTGATAGCATTCCGGTCCATATATGCGCATGCTCAAATTGACGTCATATACGAAAAGAGCAACTAACTCGTGCATTATATAATCAGTATAGTGTGATGTTGATTAAATATATATTTTACATCATGAAATATGGGAGAGTATGATATCCAATAGAAGAAGATAACGTTGTTTCATAGCGAGGGTTGATTATAGTGTCCTTAATGTCAGCAGTATTGTCCCTAGATATGCTAGACAGTATAATAATGGTCACACTTTCTAAAAACTCAAGAACAATTATACTGTCTGCACTCTATAATAATACTCACATTATATTAATATCCGTAAATTTGACCAAGATCGTCAAGATAGTACTATTTTGGAGACTTCTATCCAATTATTAACATGATGCTAAACATTTGGGGACCAATACTAATAACCATTTAATTAATGGAGGTCTCTGCGTTTAATTGACAATTTAAACCAAAACCTCTAAAAAGATTGCAATTGATCAAATTATTTCCCTTCCTGGAAATTTCCTTCAAATTAATATTAATGTGCAAATAATTTATATTTTCATTCTTGTATGATCCATATATATGCCAAACATTGTTTCATAGAGTATTAAAGTATTCAACACATGTAATGAACAGAGTGGAAATTTCCAAAATTTTCGACGTTTTACTTTTACAATTAGGACTTTGAAATGAAAGTCTAAATAATCAAACTAATGGAATACATTGTTCTAGGGTTATAGTTTCGGATAACATCGAAAAATCTATAAAACTAAGAAAGCTGGTTTTAAATGAACATAATTTTGATCAACCTATCAGTGATAGCCAGTGGCGTGCGCAAAGGGGAGCCTTCCCCCCTACGGTCGTCAGTCGGGGAAATGGTTCAATGGGGGCACTTTGTACATAAGCAAGGGAAGAATTTTACCATTGCTAATGGTGTACACCCCCCCCCCCCCACCCCTCCCTTTTTCTTAATCGTTGAACATTTATATACTTGAAAGATGCCACTGCTTCAAGATGATTCAAACAAGTTTGTGTACGCTGCAAGCATTGCCTGTTGTAACGTTTCATGTGTGGTTATATGAATATATATGTACAGCTGCATAATTAAGGCATGCACTCAGTTGTTCGTTGATGCATATACACAATTTTGTGTGGAAATGGATAGATTTTGATTCAGAACGATTTATAACATACGCACTGTCTAGATAATGAGGGGGTATAGGAATTTCAGAATCGAATGAAAATCAAGTACACGTATATTAGCCACAAATTCACGTTAACATTTATACCGGCATGTTAACCGTAAGAAATTTTTTCTATAGCCTATACGCTGTAAAGTGACAAGCAGATCAGTGTGTGAGTATAGCACTGTATATGACCGTGATTGTTGGTTCGAACGTTTCGCCGACACGTTTTGTCATATACAGTATAGTTACTCATTTAAATTTAAATGAATCGCCCTTTCAAAATAACAAATAACCTTCTGTCAAACATGCAGAGGAGTTTATTTGCCATTTTCAAACGTATCAATATAAGAATTCTGTATTTGTAATAACCCCCATGAAGACGTATTTTCAATGTGTATAAAATGTTCAATAGTGTGGGTTCTACAGTTGTTATAATGTACAATGCCAGTCCTTGATGAGACATTGACAAATTGTGGCTATTGTATCTCCAAATTTATTAAACTGTATGAATTTAAACTTTTCATGATGAGTTTGCCTTTTCATATCAAACCATCAACTGTGTCCCTTGTTGAAAATGTGAGAGGGGGTCTGAGGGGGGCCGCGTGGGGAGGTGGGGGTGAGGGGGAGTGGCTCCTTCTCCCATTGTACCATTAAGGTACTAACTAACCAGTGTACCGATGTGTGTTTCAATGACTTTGACTGATGCGAATCATCCGTTGTAGGAACAATTTTTACTTTTCGACAATAGATTTTTGGTCTCGTTCTTTGGTCTCAGTTTCATTATTTTAGAAGCATACACGCCACGTCTGTGTTTTGACTGGCCCGTCAGTGCCATTATAACCAATTTTAAAAGTCGTCAAACGATTCGTTGGATTGAATTTTCCCCCTTTGGGTGATATCTATTACATTACGCAGTCTGTCGATCGACGGAAGAAAAAGAAAATCAACTTAAACGCTATTCCACTATTTTACTCAGATAAAATTAGAATATTATCTCTTAGATGACAGAGTTTTCTATTTTTTCATGGGTGGGGGAGGGGGTCTTTTGATTGAACGAACACAAATGTGAACTTTGTCAAATGTACTTAATAAAGAGAAAATTTAAGCAAAAAGAATATCACGAGTAATGAGAGACACATTAATCATTCACAAGGAAAAATATATGCTAAAGTTGACACAAAATAATCATTCTAAAAATGATTTTCATCAGAGCTGATAGATATTAGTATGATAAAAAGGGACTTGTATATATAAAATATTGGAATTTTATGACGATATCTATATATTAAAAAAAATCCTTAATGATGTTTAATAAATGTATGGAACCTGGATAAGACATTATATAAGCCGCAGGTTAACACTGGCAAAACTATAAAAAAAAAAAAGTGTATGAACTGTATTGAACTAAAATGAAAGAAAATTGTCTAATCATGATTTTTTTTTAAATTATTATGTGCAATTTACTGTGTTTGATTCTGAAAGGGTAATATTTTGTAGTAGGAAATATTGATTTACATAATTTCAATCTCACTTTCGATGAAAAATTTGCTTTTCGTTTTTTAAGTTGTCAAAACATAGATTTAAAAAAAAAAGGTTTAAAGACAGCTTCTTTTATTCTTATTTCTTTGGCTATCTGGTTCGGCCGAGTGGCCCCATGAAAACGTGCCATGAACATTAATGTACTTAATGTTGTAGTTAATGTTCATCATAAATCAATGAATGCAAAGAGGGGGCTCGGTGACGTCGACAATTTCCACCGGGTCCAATTTGTCACTCACTTCTTTTCCTTATAGCTATATAATAAAAAAAAAATTCATCCATTTCGCCTCCCTGAGATTTATTCTTGTTAGTCACGTGCCAACAGAAAGACTTCCAAATGTTATATACTTTTTTCCCCTTCTTTTCACTTTTTCATTGTGAAATCAAGCCTGACTTGACCGGTCATTCTATAATAAACAATATTGTTATGAAACGTCTATAGTATACCAAAAAGTACCAATTTACCTTTACCAAGTGGAAAAGCAGTTTTATATATAGTTATTAATATCACATCATAATGACAGTACCTGATTAGTGGACCTTTTTTGTACATTAAATCAGTTGTACTTCGGCTGAACATTCATTTTATAATTAGTCTGAGAGAGTTCTTACGTAACCTTAAAAAATGTCTTCTCCTTCTACACAGCTGGCAAATATACTTCCGACTGACGAGAACTTTATTTTGCTCTTTAGAAGAAAGGAGAAGCTGGAGTCTAGTGTGGATCTGATGGAGGTGAGAGAACCACCCACCCCAATCCCCCACCCCTTTCACCCCCACCCCTTCACCCCACCTCCACCTTTTC
Source organism: Apostichopus californicus (assembly GCA_020650975.1). Taxonomy (NCBI): domain Eukaryota; kingdom Metazoa; phylum Echinodermata; class Holothuroidea; order Aspidochirotida; family Stichopodidae; genus Apostichopus; species Apostichopus californicus. Next base: position 9,694 of record JAIPMN010061580.1, read on the forward strand.
CCAATTCTGCCTGCAGTGTATAGTTTTGCTTTGGTACAGGTACGGTATCGTACGAAACTATAGTATAGAAAGCCATATAAAATCTGTTATATTATTTGCTATGATTCATAGCAGTGAGGTGGTAACTTCATGATATTTACAGCACAGAAATATAGTCAAATTACTAATTCAGAAATCCTGGCTATGGGCCTATAGAATACTTTGGCAGTTATCATAAACTGCATGTACGCAGTGTGTACTATTAATTATGTAGGCCTCCGCTGTTTTCAGGTACGCACGTTGTACTGATGTTTATCATACTGTAATATATGGAAATTTGAGATGTCAATTGGTGTCTGAGGCATATTTAGACTAGACATTTAGGCTTATATTTAAGTTCAAAAGCAAAATTGTGCTGTTAATTACTTGAAGTTTTTGTTTTTGTGTGAGGTTAAAGAAGTTGGGGGGGGGGGGCAACCATCTCTTCTCCTTGCCTCCGCGCCTTAAACTTCTGTACCTCTCAAAAAAAGTTAAGTAAAATGTATACGGCATTTGCTCATGAATGCGTAAAGCCTATACCTATACGGTAGGTATTTCGCTAACTCGGCCAAAACAACAAGAGAATGAATAACACATTGCTGTTATAAAGATAAGTTAAAGTTACTTTAGTGTATACTTCCAGGACTATCCTAAGGAACCATATACACGGACCATACACGAACCATACACGAACCATACTTGAACCATGCATGAACCATACATGAACCATACATGAACCATACATGAACCATGCATAAACCATGCATGAACCACGCATGAACCATGCATAAACCATGCATAAACCATGCTGAACCATGCATGAACCATACACGAACCATGCATTAACCATACATGACTATCGTAAGGAACTATACATTTGCTCACTGAAGACATATAATAATCTCACGCAATTTCTTTCAGATGATTGGAATTTAAACGAAGTGGCCCTTATCATTCTCTCCTTTTGTTTTCATTTAAAATGTTATAAGGACACGTTAATGAAACATGTAGTTTATATTGTCGCGATGTTCTGTTTTTTTCCTACTTTCAACACATTTGCGAACAAAACCTTTTCAGAAGTTGTTTGAGTGACGTTGAAAGTAAAAGCACACCCACCTACACACAAAGACCCCGTGAACTTTACAATTTCCCAAAGTTTATACCTTTTGGTCCATGTCTTCAACATGGACTGTTGGATTATGTTGTCACGCATGCAACACCTAAATGTTTTACATTTCCTTTAAAAAAGTCGATTTCAACGTAGAGACTAATTAGTGTACAATCTAATGACATGTCATTACAACTGTGAAGTGTTATCAATAATGTACTTTTACAAGACAGGTGTTAATACTATACGAGGTTGTATAAAATGCGTGGTTCATGAATATTTATGACTTGATAAATAGTACAATATCCCTGTCTTAAATATGCTCCTTTGAAATAAAACAACACCGTCCCTCTGTATGTATAGTCTGATACTATTGTATGCATATATCAGTATTGTTAGTATAAGGTATATCATTATAGGAAAGATTACATAAATACATG
>JAIPMN010061643.1:0-14466 GCA_020650975.1 Apostichopus californicus
ATAATAATAATAAATAAGTTTTCTTTGACGTCACAGTTGGTTGGCGACATTTTAAGTAGAATTCATACATTCTGTTCTTAACATTGTCGATCAGTAAGGGTCAAGGTATGATGTTAACGTCATTAGCTCCTTTACTTTGGTCCGCCGAAATTGGACTAAACACCTAGAAATTAAGTAAAAACTTAAAACGTATGCAAAAACAATAACAAAAACAAAACAAAGCAACGCAATATGTGTTTATTATATTTATAAATAATATCACAGATAAGTAACAAGAATTTCTGTACCGCCAACTTGCTTTAAAAACTTGCTTATGAAGGGAATTCCCCGTGAAGCAACGGTTGCTTTCTAGCTTGTGTTTTCGTTGGCAATTTTTGGATACAATTAATAAATTATTGCTGTATGCATTGATGTCAAGTTCCCTTACAGTGGGAACTTCATTTCATGAGCCTATGTTACAATTTGTTAGAGTATAATTTATATGTAAAATAATGAACATTCATTTCGATATTATAGACATACGTGAAATGTAATTATCTCTCAAAAATACAAGTATTGGTTTTATGTGAAGTATGAGAGTCACTAGGGATGTCGAGGTGTCACCTTGTCCTCTGATCCTATTTCAGTAGAGCAAACAAAATAATCTAATTATTACATCTGAATATTTTTTATTTGAGAGTGAATATGCAAGTCACCTCTTATGGGTAAATATGAGAGAATTTCGTGGCGGTAACGTCTCATATTTCCATAATTCGGTAGATTGCTACAATGCAAACCCTATACAGGTGCGTTAATCATTCTAAACGTCTACCTATAGAGTTGATGGAATTTGGAAACAACAGGTATATGAAACTAGACATTCAGTTTCAGTTTCAACGTAGTGTTTCCTACTACACGAACACTCATTGTGTATTGTTATATTGTTCCAATAACTGTTTTGTAGTCAATATCTTTATCGAAGTTAAAACAACCTACCCTCAGAACATTGATCGGACATTAAATCTATCAGGAAAATTATCCGCAATTTGATTTCATAACTGTATACTATACCCTCCGGTCTCGAAATGTCCGAAAGAATTTCCAAATTTTACTGTGTAATTACAGTTGGGTGAATCCCCGTGGTGATGGAATATGAATTTATAAAGTATTGAATCATCTGCATTAACTATCGTGGAATCTCAAATTATATTCTAAAAATGTGAAAAATATGAACCCTATAGGTTATTAACCCGTTCACTCGAAAGAACATAAATTTTTGCTATCCTATACGTTAGCCTACGTATGTCCGTTAAAGAGGTATGGATACTTAAAGTGTGTTTTTGTTTTATAATGGATAATGCACATATGAAGTGTTTTAATGCAGGAACACTTCACCAAACTGCAAATGTTCAGATTCTTCATGAAATTTTAATGTGTAAATTACCACTAAATGCTTCTAATGCTTGGCATAAACGGCATTAGCACGCCATAGTTCGGGGCGGGGCGGGGCGGGGCGGGGCGGGGCGGGGCGGGAGAAATGTTCATAGCAGAAGGATCCTATCAGCAGTAAACCAGGTGTAGTTTATTATTATTTTATTATTATTTCTTAGAATGGAATCCAAACGCAGTAACTGTCAAGAAAGCAGTATTCGTATATACCCCGTTTCTCATTTGAAAAAAACAAACTTATTTGGCTTTTTCATTTACTGTGAGAATTAGAACATAATTTTGGCACTGTTATGAATCCAGATAATTTTCCGAATAAAGCTGCATTAGGCTTTTTGCCGTATACCTTAGTATTGGAGGGGTTTTATTCATATACGTTAATATCCGTTAACATAAAGTTTACTAATTACGTAAATCAACATTCCTCATTCATTTGTAAATTTGGTAAATGGTGACTAATAATTTTAGTATTATTAATGGGAACAATTGCGATTGACAATGACGCCACAGTAAGGGATAAAGCGTTAAGAAACATTAAGCGTTATGAAGTAGTTATCCATGTTGCTGTACGCAGGTGTACAGACTTACAGTGCGCGCGCTTCTTCTCGGGAAACAAATGTGTGAGTTTCTCTTAACACGTCTTCGTGATTTTGTCTTTTCAATTTCCGGATTAAACATATTCCCTGTAGGCTGAACAGGAAGGTACACCGTTTGGCTTCCTGTACAATATACTAATTAAGTCTATATACGTTGTATCGTATATTAGATCTATTTGATACTTTCCTAGAAAAACCAATTACCATGACAAAATATCTGTTTGATATCTTCGCACCTTGAATGGCATACTGTTTATGATTCAATACCTTAGTATTTTCGAGTCATTGATGAGACATGAACATCGTTAATAAAGGTCTCCTATAAATCGTCTTTTATCTTTGGAATCGGCGTCAGACCGAATTTGGGGCGTTTTGAGAGGGATTATGAAAAAGGTAACACCTTAAAGGCCAAGATGTTAGAATGTAGATGACAATTCCCACCGGGGTACGACACCCCATGATGGTAAAGTTGATTATATGTGTTAGATAAAAACAGGCCTTCATGGCTAAATGTGTCCATGCTCTGAAACTTTATTATTCTTATTGATTTTTGCAAATGTATTCTGGCAACCCACTGATTGTAAGAGGGAAAGATGCAGTACTCTTTTTCTTCTTACGATTAACAATGACCTTTAATTCGTATAAATGAATAGGGCTTAAGAAGGATTGATGACGTGGTCATAAGGGGCGTGAGATAGGGTTCTATATCAATTGTGGAAAAAGTTTGACCGTAAATCGCCTGCTAAATTTGATTTAAATTCTATATTCGATTGCAAACAATCGATAGTTTTAGCCTTGAAGACATTTTGTGAAACCTTGAAATGTTGTCTGATCGCGACAAATATTTACTTGCTTGAGTCACAAGCTTTGTATTCACTTAGCTCATCACGTATTTTTGTGTGTGTGTGCAATATTGGCGTTCCACAAGTGTCCATTTTAGGACCACTATACTTTTCATTATGTAATATAAATGATATTTACATTTCTTCTCATGAAGGTGCCCTTCATTATATTTGCTGATGACACTTATGTTTTTATCCAACACAAATATTTAAGAATGCCTTTCAAAATATCAGTAATGAATTCCTCAAATTTCTGACTGACTAAATTCATTAGATTGTCACTCCATACAGGTAACATATTTTGTAGTAATACACAAAAGTCTCAGTAACATTTGATGAACTGCGTATTAACACATCTGACTGTGCTAAATTTCTAGGATTTTTATTGATTCAAAACTATCATCCACCCAGTTGGGACAATTTGAATCTATATTGTAGAGTCGTGTTCCGCTTAAGAACACTTGTATTGTCAGTATGAGCAGTATGAATATCATAATATTTCTATCAGATCAAGGTTATGAAATGTTTGTACTGTCAATACCAGTGCTTTGAGAGCATGATATTGGAGTACAATTTAGAGAGATATTATCATTAGGAAATTGTCCCAACTGGCTGCTATCATCAGCAAAAAGGTTGCATAGGCAAATAGTACAATTAATAGGTTGAAACTATTTTTTCATTCACTTTACTAACAACTTATAGTGCACTTGTTTTCGCCTGATTTAAACTACAACATCCTCGTGTTGGTCAATACCCACATGTCAACCAACACTTGATAGCTTATACAATATCCAAAAAATGACTGTTTCATATATCTCACATTCTGCCCCCTTTTCAAAACTTTAACTTGCTTACCCTAAATGACCTGTATAAATATAAATTAGGAACTCTTCTCTTTATGTTTCATAACGGGTTACTTCCAAATATTTTTCAATATTTTTCATTATTTTTCTTTCTGACGAAAGTGTTTCATTCATACAACAATCGTTTTTACAATATGTTACAAACACCTATCGCCAGGACTAATTTGTATCATTCTCAGGATAGATGGTCTGGTGTTGCCCTCTAGAATTCTCTTAGTGAAATCATTAGGAATAGCAAATCAATTTCATCTTATAAAAGACATCTTAAACATGATCTACTCAACGAATAATGTTCATATAGTTCTGCCTAATTATGAGCATGGTATTAATTTTACTTTTCCCAGTTCTGTTACCCCTATGTGTGCTTTTTCTATGTGTTTTCTTGATGGTTTCTTTTCTCTATATAAAATATAATTTCGTGTTTTACTTTATAAGAGACCAGACTCGAAAGTTATCTTACTTTTGGTCCCACTGCCTCATTGCTATACAGTATACTTTGCATTAATAATTGTATATCATTGTAATTTAATGACAGAAATAAATGAAACGAATAAACGAAATGGACGATTTTCGTGGACAGTGAGCTTTAAAGTTATTGTTTATAACAAATATTATCATTTCTACAAGTATTTTTCTTTTTTAGTTTCATTTTTTATCGGGAGAAGGGGGGGGGGGTGTCTATTATATGTAAGGACTCACATGTACTTATGGTTAGGACTTCAGGTCTCATGTTTTGTGCATACTGAAGCATTGTACTGATAAAAATTTGTTTTTACATGTTTTCATCACTGTTCTGTTAGTGTGCTGGACCCTTTTAACCCTCTAAAGAAAAGTAGCCACTATGAGCAGATATAGACAAAAACAGAATAGCGCCTATACTACAATGTACTACAATATAAAGATTCTTTTTTATTTTCAATCACAAAAATGGAAAAATGAATTACCAAACAGCTATGTGTGAGTGTCTGGGAGGGGGGGGGCACAGGGAAAGGGCACAGGGTCCAGGGCACAGGGCCCTCTAGGCCTCTACTTACCCTTTGGGCCCCAACCTTTGTGTTCAACCGCATCTGATGTTATAGGTACGCTTACGTTTTCTCTTATGAATAACATCTATGTTAGCCACATCTTGGATATATAACAGATTCATTCACAGGCAAATTGTACATTAGCAACATGCTTTTTGCAACGCATCACCATTGTTGAATGCAGGGATATGAGTAAAAATTAGATTAGAAATCATAAACAGATTGCGGAGTGAACGAATTAACATTAGACAAATTAAAAAAACAACGTTAAGAAGATGTGTTTTTATGATACATTTATAACACTTTGGTCACGAAAGCCAAACATTCAGCCAAATTGAGTCCCCATTTGTTTCGTAGCTATCATATGCTGTTATTGCCACCTTGTGTAGGCCTCCTGTATGTCAAGGTCTTCGCATCAGCATATAATCTTCATCGTCATTTATGGTTTGTAACCCGCAAAATGGAATTAAATTTGTCGAAACCTGCGCCCAAGGTAGCTTTACGTCCTTCACGGTTGTGCCCCTCCGACATCACGATTTGTTTCTTGAGAACAACTGTTCCCAGGAACTTATTTACAAAGAAAATGAATTTTAGGATAGATCGAGCTGCTGCCAAAAATGTCTCCACTGTTTCAAACTTACGTTCTAATCTACAAAGCATGCACATTGTGGAACGCCAATATTGCAACAAAAAGCATGCAGATGGTTCATCTTTACATTACTGGGCTAAGCTGTCGGACAGTATGAGGAAATATTGACGTAAAGAGTGAAAACAAGACGAGATGTGTGATGTCAGTCGATACTCATAGCTAGTATACAGTAACTACTGGTACCACCTGTAACGCATGTTACCGTGTTACGAACACAAAGCAGTAATCACTGATGCACGGTTGTGGGATATGAACAGCAGTAACATGTGTTACAGGTGGCACAAGTAGTTACTGTACTAAAAATGTGTTTGAAGTAAGAGGTATACGGTACCGCTTGATTCCAGTTCACACCACTCTTTAAATTACTCCAATTCGTCATGCCGAGAACGAAGAGAGGCCATGTTCGGGTATATATATATATCCATATGCCTATACTTATAGCATAAAACGACTAGATACGACTACATGTTAGAATCGCGTATTAATGAACTCGCACGCAATGGTCGGTACAGCAACTACTGTTCATGTCCTACAACCGTGCATCAGTAATTACTACTTTGTGTGCGTAACATTGTGTCACATGTGTTACAGGGCATAAGAAGTAGTTACTGTACGAGCCATGAGTATCGGTTGGTGATGTAGGGTAATACTTTGGGGTTTAGGAAATTACCTATTAATCCCTGGTATTCGAACGCTTTTATTTTCCTAGGTGACCCCGATTTAGTCACCTTCATCGTCGTCGTAACTATCTTCTAGTGTCTGATATTGTAGCCTTGGAAAGGGCTCTTCGTGGAGAAAGTAGTCGCCCTCATCTTTGAGGATATTATATTCGATCAACAGGATGACGGGTTCTTAGTTGCCAAATGGTGTTTTATGTTGCAATTATCAAGCAATTTATGTTCAAGATTTTATTTCTACAAAATATCGATATCTTTTCCCTTCAACTTTTTGTCAAGCCTACAAGCTTGGGCGACACTAAAAAAGGGATCGCGACCCCCCCCCCCCTTCACCCCATCTTTTAAAGCAAGAACATTGTCTATGATTAAACTCCAAAACAGTGTAAACAATAACTGTATTTATTTTGCATTATGGTAATTACTACCTTGTATACTTTCGTGTCAAATGCCCCGCACATGCTATTATAATATTCATCGCTGGAGAAGCCGAAAAGACGTAAACATGACATAAAATTGGCGAAAAACTCAGATAAAACATCGCTTTATGACTTTTCCTATTGTGGCTCTTGACGTCAAAGCCATGTTAACGGGAGACATTTTCACAACCGAATATATATGTAAACAAAATTGAAACAAACAGGGCGTATGAAAAAAACGAGTTCTTACATTCAGTTTTAGGCATGTAGAACGGTTTATGGTTGTAAACCTTGTAAGTGGGTTTTCTTGGACAACCGTGTGATAAAATGGTGTTGAAGTAATTATATTATGGAGTAAGGAGCAACATGCGGAATTGGTCGTTACACAAGTGACTTACTGCAATATCCAATTAAAGAAGCAATTCAGATATTAAAAATATTATAAAAGGAATGATTGGAAGCCTTTCACATGTAAGAGATTGAAAGTAATTGTGTTTACTTTAAGGTTGATTAATTTATATACATATCGACATGTAAAATCATCCGTGATTCAGACAAATGAAATACAGTTGCAGTTTTCAATGATCAAGCAAATATGATGTATTATTTTATGTCAATCCTTTTTATTTATTCTATAATACGTTCCAAGTAACTTCAATATATGAAAACTTGGTATAGAAATTCACATTTGTAAATATAATAATTAATATTAAAGAGATATATTCTATATAATATATAATATAATAATTATATGATGATATACTATAAAATATTCAAACGGAGAATTATAAGGTATCGGTATATTTTAATCAGCAAATAAAGAGGGAATGTTGCAGATTCCTTATTAAGCTAAAGTTGTTTTGGGTACTGTTAAGACAAGAGCAATTAAGAGGCCATAAATCGTATAGAATGTTAACAATAAGAAAGAAAAAAAAAGTCAAAATGGTGCATTCTGAAGCATAGACTTGTGTTAATAACTAATAATGATAAAAAGTTCAAAATAGGGGCCTGAACCTTTATGAGAGGGCCAGAAGCGAATGAAGGATGTTATAGTGGAGGGGAAATTTAGACGTCAATTATGCATTTCAAGGCATAGATAGCCTGTAGGTTAGGAGTAGCTCAAACACAAGATTTTGCTAATAAATACTTTTTGTGAGGTTGAAAAGGCAGGGGGTGTGGGGGAGGGAAAATTCGTAGAAGTGGTCCTATTTTTCCAAGGCAGAATGCAAAATACCCCCCCCCCACTAAACCATTCCCCCACCACCGATTGACGATAGGTAGGGAAGGGACATGTTCCCCGTACACCCCCTCACACAACTGTTTAATGCCATCATTGGCTTGGTCTTGTAACGTTAAGTTTGCTATACCGTCGATAATATTTACCACCAAGCTATCAACAGATTGTTTATGATTACTTTGAGTAGTCCAGTCTCGTGTTACATAAAATAGAAGAAGTTCGAGGTTCGAACATTTGTAAATTGCATATTTGAAGACGTTACGAGAAAATGTCTGGAATATTGTATTAGCCTATGTATAATAGTAATTATTCAATAATTAACCTTCGTTTATAGTCTTTAATTTGATCTCAGACTGTGTAATATCATTTTGAGTACCTCCATATTCCGTGAGGTCGTTACAAAAATCAACCAAAAGCAAATCAAAAGCTTTGTCAAGCATGTTCTGAATTTCAGACGCCTCAGTTGTGGTCTAAGCGAATACGTATAAAATTGACGCATGCAATCTCATGTTCCCGTTTTTTTTCTGCTGAGGATATAATAATGAACATCTCCGTTTAAGACCGAGGGGCTATGTGCAGGGAATTACATCAAACTAATAGAAAATTTAATTTGGTAAATTGACAGCTTAAGTGGAATATCTTACCGTAAATTTGAGAAGACAAAACTTCTAGAGCTTTAAGACGTATATTTGTTTCACAAAGTGCAAAGTTGTGACGTCACAGGATGCGTGTAATTCACGGTGACCGCTTTTGTACGGATTTTTCTTTTCGTTTGTCAGAGAGAAAATTCGTACAAGTAATGAAGTTTATTACGGGCGCACACGCCTGTGTACGTCATCGGTTTCACTTAAGAATTAATTGAGTAAAATCAACGGAAACTGTCAAAAAGGAAAGGGCTATTGGATCAATTATATTGAACGTCCTAGTTGAAGCAAACCAACTTTCGTTTTATCAAATGATTGAAGATATTAAACTTTAGTATTCTAGTTGGTAACATTAATGTGAAAAAAATGAATTGTACTCATTAGAAAAGAACAATTTTACAATGGAAATAAAGGAAAAGAAAAACGCAGTAGCATTTTACATTTGACCCTATGCGTACAGTTTTACAATAGATGCCATTATAGCCTATCGCATGCTTTTGATATGGGCATCGGAGGCAAATTCGTTAATTGTATTCAATGGTGAGAATAAGTACCAGCTTGTGTCCAGACTACTGGACTGGAAACATGGACATCCCCAGAAAAACTTCAAACGGGAGTGGGGGGGGGGGGGGGAGGGTTGGGGTAGTAGACATTTCTGTTGAAATAACCGGTTAACCGTCGAAAGGGTCCCCTAATTGTAGTCCATTTCATTAATTCATTGATACTTATTGTGATACTTGACTAGCAAAGATAATGGAATACATTAAACATGTGATATTGGTATAGGAAAGAATCGATAAATGTATCAATGTCAACACACAAAAAAACAAATTGCTGTAAAGTAAAGATTCGCGGAAAAACACGACATTGTTTTTCAATTATTTCTTGCTTAACCAATGCTTAAAGAATGAAGATACGATGTGTACCTACATATTCTAACTGATCTTCATAAGTAGGATTTCCCACCATCTTTTCAAAAACAATTGATCAATGGAAAGTGGATAGAGATATCAAAGAGCACCCGAACCAACTTTGTCGATTCCGTGGCGCTATTTTGTATTAATCTAAGTCTTCAAACGGTTCTTGTGAAATAGAGGTCGCTCTGCCACAAAGTAGTAGAAATCTTGCGAATTGTCTAGCAGGCACAATAAATACTGGAAAACTATACCAGTATCACATTACGTGCCATTTGATGTTGATGATATACGGATGTATCGTATCTGACAGGCATCAATCTTAATACATTTAAATAAATCTAAATTAAGTAACATACCATCCAATCACACTCCTTAGTCTCAAACTGTACAATGATCAAGGATATCATACGATAACACAAAATTCACGCACGTGCTGGAAGTGCCGCGCTGCGCGCGTGAAATAATGAAAAAGGACGCAATACGTATTTGACCAAAAAAAGTCGCCAGTACGCGCTACCTGTTGGCTAAAAACGCACTTCAGATAGTTTGAATACGCAATTTTAGGTTAAAAGTATATAAGTAGTGTTACGTTTGAAGACATTTTCAATTAATTAGAGAAACCTATACGGTAAGTATACTAGAAACGCCAAAGCATAAATAGTCATTTTGCTAAATTTAGTATACAAGCTATTCTCGGTAGAGTGACAAATCAGTAGAAGCAACTAATTTTCATCAGATTACGAATCTACTTTGATCGGGCTTTTAAAAAAAATGACACGTTTTTGGCAAATTATAAAACTTCAATTTTGAAGTTCAAGTTTTGAAGAATTCAGGCTTTTGATTCTTTCCTTTATAATCCAGGTGATCAGTAACAAGTGTTCGGCAATATCAGTGTGCAATGCCATCATCGTGTGAACATGTATATACTAGGAGTATTTATTTTACATAGAACCTTTAAAACTCTGTTATTACTGCAACATTTAAATTTACATTTTGCTTTGGGTTCTATAAGTTTAATTATAGTTATATTCCGACATAATGCAATACCCTTGAATCTAACCTTTGAGATCTACAAAGTGGAAGTAGGGAGGGGGAGGAGGGAGGGGGGGGGGTTAAAATCATATCAATGCAACAACTAAACCAGTTACACATCAATTAATCCCGGCTTAGCCGATGCATAAAACCTAAAGCAATGTTTCTTTATTGATTTACAATTTAACAAATAACTACATTTCTTTTCATTGATTTTTGAAAATGTAATCTTATAACAAAATGCCTCCCTCTCCTCCCCACCCACCTCATTTCCCTTTGGAACCTTGTTCATATATGGAAGTGCCTAATTTCGGCACATGTCCCTCTGCCCTTCGACGTTAACCACACAAACTCTACTCCAACTTTAATCGAGCTCCACTGAATATTAGTAGTTATCGAGGATTGGTTAATGAAATTGGCATACACAAGAATAGTAGTTATTCATTTATAACTGTACTTTCCGGGTGTTTTCCCTTCATTTACAGACGAAATTGAGGTAATGTCGAAATGACGTCAACGTTATGTATAGTGACGTCACACAGGTTGTAAACATTTTGCAGCAAAAAGCTACGGGTGTCACACGTAAGATTTTCCCTCGTATGTTTATTGTAAATATCCGCTGAGCTCCGCGAAGGCAACGAGCTATTTTTAGAGCCAGGCCGCACAACGATTACGGTACGTAATAGTTTTTTATCATTATTGTAGTGCACATGCGCGCTACAATATTGGTAGTCTTGGCCAAGTCGTTTGTAATACTCTTTTTCTCGCGTGGCACACTGTACATGCCTCAGAGTCCATTTCTGCCTACCACGGATGTGCTTGCTCTCTGTATTTTACATGCCCGAGGATCTGTGCGATATCAATCTAAAGCGTTGCCGCAGGCGTTCTCTGGGCAGTACAGCAAACTAGATACGGGAAAATAGCTTTGTGAAAAAGAAAGGTACACTAGGCTGTACATACTATACAATACAATACTATACAATATTGTCATTACTTGCCAAGTGAACGATACCTACATGACTGGACGTTGAAAATTTAAAGTTTCAGATAATCTCTGTACATTTGCAGTTTCAGAGGCTAGCTGCGTAGGCAACTTATTCTGAGCCTGTCACGGCGCTCACAAGCGCCCTCACTTTGTAGGTAACTACATGAATACACTCCCTGGTGTGTTGTCCACCCAAACAATAACACTATGAACAACCGAAAAGTTCTTCCTAACACTGCAAGCACTTTACGCACACTACACAATACTGCGTATTTGCAGGCAAATCTAGTTTCATGTGTGTGTGGGTGTTCCAGTTGGGGTACTACAGTCACGGATAGCGCCCGACCCTAGCGCGGCAATGTGTTACAATTATCTATGTACAGTATATAAACTAGTGTAAAGAACGAGATGAGAATTATATACGTATTAACCTTACACTTTCGATGTCTGCTGTCCGGTTTTGAGTTTTGTTTTGTACCATCCCCCTCCCAACGCCCCTTGTTTTGGTACCATTCCCGACCCCTTCGGTTGGTTCCGCACCCCTGGACGTTGGCAGCGTTGCACCTGTTAACGTATGTTCCAAGTTCTCACGAGGGTTTAATATAAAACCTCGTATATATGCAACACGACTGTCACTTTTAACAAGATACAATGTCAGACACAGATGCGAATGATTTCGACGAGGAAGGAATAAGAATAATTATCCAAAAGCCTCTATTCTTAGATTAGACTTCTCTTTTTTTTTTGCTTCTCGAAAGAATCGGCCGCCGATGTTTTGTAATTACTTAAAGAAGACAACGACACGTGAAATGTGACATTTAACGAGCAAGGAAGCTTTTCAATTAATGCGGCTGAACTGACAAGCTAAAATATACGCTGACATTTTGCAGACAGATACTAATACTTCATAAAAGGCCGATTAAAGATGATTAAACAATATTGGTCACTGGTTTTATCGTGAGTTATTTGTAAATCTTCTAGCGATGTCACCGAATGAAATTAGAAGACTGGCTTTGCAGACGGATTAAAGTTGTTTTCGTCATTCACCTAATCCTTGTAAAACAAAATGTCAATGGAGATTAATTTCACAAAGTATTTTGGTCGATGCTATCTCTGATAGCACCCCCCCCCCCACAGTCTCCTACCAACCACACACTGATATTGGTAGATATATTATAGTTACATTTTGTTGGCCTTAGGCAGTTTGTCAAGCCTACCGAGAATTACTCAATAGTAGATTGCAATGGGTTATACTAAGACATCATTACCAAAAATAAAACGACGTTTAATGGGCGAGAAACTCATGAATTCGATTCAATCTTCACATTCTCGTCACTGAAACACTTTCAAAATAGGTTTTAAGCATATTTGAAAAGTAATTTGGAAAATATCAAAATTCACCACTTTTATGTCACTATTTGAAATGAACTGACCTTGATTAAGATAAAGAAGAATATGTTACTAGATTGAAGTATCCAAAAAATATGATCAAATTTATCTCAAAGTTGCTGGTTTCAAAATGACATTCCATAGAACTGTATTGTTTTCCTTTGCTTTTTTTGCATCAAAATATAGGTTAAAATGACATCCTTATAGCCATGTTCAGCACAAAAAATATTATTAATTTAATAATTTGGTTAGAGGTTTTGAATGTTATCTGAACTTAACTACGACATACATACATGTTCTTCTTGTGTCTTCATAACTACAAAATATTATTAACAGCAAAGAAGATACAAACAAAAATTAATTAATTAATAAAAAATAAAGATAGGAAGTTTTGTTCCATTAAAGATATAAAACTTGATATTTCATACATAAACCAACCATATTGTATGCTATTGGATAACATGTGGCATGATAACACCTGCCACACTTTGTAAGAATTCAAAACGATTAAAACAAAAAAAAAACGATTTATTTGGCAAAATAATATTATCACTGAGCAGGCATATCTTGACTTAAATATGACAAGGTGATGTCAATAGCAACGATGAAAAGACAAAAAGGTTTCGTGCTTTATATTTGTATCAGACAGCCGTAAGCCATCGGAATTTTCGCTGTAAAATTAGTAACATAAGGCAGAAGCCTATAAGCCGTCCGTCCACCCCCCCCCCCTAACCCTCCCCTCCTTTCTGATAAGAAAACACGATAGGAGGAAGCATAGAAAAGCGTTTACGCTTTCGTTGATATGGAGATGACTGAAATAGTTAATCGGTTAGACAGTTCATCAATAATTACTAGCCGTGATCGTCTATAGGGAAATCACAGATGTCAAGACTGTATAGACAGTGTTAGAGATGTTACGCGGTCATTATCTATATAGTTAAATGCTTTGATGCTCATCGGAATAATTTACGAAGTATTTTGCCGTCGAAAAAGATCAACTCCTAAACGTGCTCATATAAAACAGAACTGTAACTAGCGAAATTGGTTCTATATATAATGTTCTGAAAGATATCAAAAATAATTTTGTAACTAAGATCCACATTCTATAGAGCATTACGTCATTATTACATTAAGAAAGTGGTTGAAATGGCCAGATCAGTAGAATATATTCATGTCGGGGTTGGAGGCGGGGAGGTACGGTGGGGGGAGGTAAGCTAACGGGATATAAAGCATTTCTTAAGATTAAACATTCAATATAGCAATAAGCAGGAATATAATAAATCCTTGGTTAATGAAAAAATTACCACAAACCTTATATTCTTTCCATTGGATTCCTGGTTTTTCCGATTTGAGCATCTCCATACACATTCACATACAGACGAACATGTATGATACATACACATATACATGGGCGTGTGCGTATGTATGTACATTTGTATTATCATTTACATGTGTATGTATATGTGTATATTCAATATTTTTGAGCGAGGGTGCGGGTTCGTTAATGTGTGTGTCCCTTATCATATCATTTTAAGAACTTTGTTTGTAATACAGACCATCAGCATCGATGCACTTAGAGTATACCGTATATCACCATAGATACGTAGCTCAAACTCATTGTTATGTTACAATAGATAATGTTGTATGAAACCAATTCAATTCATATCAGACTCTTACAATACATTTCTCGATATATAACTAGTGATTGTTTAATTAAACAGATCATAAACAAAAATTGTTTTTGTAACATAACACTGGAAATAATAAAA
>JAIPMN010061708.1:0-11651 GCA_020650975.1 Apostichopus californicus
GGCGGAGCTAGGGGTATTGGTCAAGGGGGGCGAGAATGGTCTGTAGGGGCGCTTTCGACACTATCTAAGCGGAGCGCCACCACAGGTTGGCGCGGAGCATACAGAATTTGTTGAGTAAAGAAACTTCCTAGATCGCCGGAAATGACCCTTTCCTGGCCTTGCTAATTTGCAGATAAACGAAGAATAAATAGGTGTCATCGCCAACATAATGTGACAAATGTCAATAGGTAGATGAGAGCGCAATAAAAAAGTAAATAATCGCGAATAAGTAAAAAGTGGTAAAAAGCTGAAAAGGGCGCCAGCAGCCCATTTGAGTCCGTCAGGGGGGAGGGGAGGGGGGCATTCGCCCCTGACTGTATGGACGCTCCGCCACTGCCCACGGGCCTCCGCCTTTATTATTTATAAGCAGCCTTCTCCAATTGGTGGTAGTTCATACCATGTTGCAATATATAACCGAAAGAAACAGGAACAAATGCATCGGCTATGATCCATGGAAACATCGAAAACCGCTCCAAGTTTTAATGATCGTGTGTCAGCGCACCAATGATAGTTGTGATATTAGTGTTCACACAGCGAAAAATTATCGATGACTTAAAGGCTTTCATTTACAGCAAGTTTTGACAATAGTTTACCGTTACCAGGAAAGTCCTGACTTTGGGTACCGTTACATGTGGCGGTAATCAGTTTATGCCAAGGAGGAGGGGGAGTTGAGATGGTCCATTTGTGGGGGTGGGGATACTGTGGTGTTGTGGGATGGTGGAGGGGATGAGGTGGGGATGGGATGGGGATGATGTGGTGTTGAGGGACGGGCATGGGGATGGGATGGGGTGGGGATGGGGATGCTGTGGTGTTGAGGGATGGGGAAGGGGATGGGAAGACTTCATGCAGGTTAACTGCGTTGACATGACTTTCTTTAGAAATCAGCATACGTGTAGTATATAGCTAACGTGAAATGCCAGTTGCACAGTATAAAATTCACAGGTGACGAAACAATATTTTCGGTCGTACCGTGACAGCGCTAGATGAACCCTCCTCTCGATCAGTATCGTGTTGCTACCACTAGGCATATAGCTGGGAAACATGACGAAGGGAGGAGCAGGACGTGGCGAGGAAGGACAGAAGTTGCAAGGCTCATATTACATGATTTTATATTTCACAATGAGTAACTATACTCCAAAGGTTGCATGAACAGATTTCGAAATGGGATATGTCTATCATGACATCATGGTGGCGATGGTCATGGTGATGAAAGTTGGATGACTTTTATCCTTTGGGGTTACAAGGATATAATCAGTCACTCGACTTTAATGGAATTTTAGTTCGAAAAGACATGGAGCAAATTCATACCGTGTAAGATCATAGATACTGCGATTTTCCTATCTAAGGAAAAACAATAAGAGATCTGATATTAGGGATACGAAGAGTCACCTTGCCCCTACCATTCCCCCTCCACCCCACCCTCCCCCCACCCATGCTGTGACGTACTTCAAGTGTTCGGAAAACGAAAATTTTACTAAAGCACATTAGGTCACTGCAGACTGCCATAGCCGTTTCGTTTCATTTTGATTAGTCTGTATGTGGCCATTTCGACATGTGGTAAGTATAACACAAATAGTACCGATTTTACGATTAAGGGAGAAATGGACAGAAATAGTTTGCTTGTGTTCATTATTCTAAAAAACTAGAAAGAATCGAAATTTCTACAACACTGAATAATATTAAATGATATTTAGTAGAAATAAGAGAAGAAATGTTCAGAATACATGCTACGTCTTCAGCCATTGTCTTCATCTTTAATTGGTTTCAACCAAAACGTATATTGACAATCCTTACTTAATATTTACAAAAGACCGTTTCCTCATAACATGTTTGGCTTCCCAGTTCTTAAAGGTAGTGAACTCCACCCTCCCCCCTCCCCACACACATACCCGAGACTGAACCCTCTTCAATCCGAAATTTCAGATTCTTCGGATTGCGGTTTCGATTGTCATTGTCATTGTCATATCCATGGTTGACCCTCCAGTCGTGCATGCGTCATTAATATTCCCTTTTTATGTTTCTTGGCCCTGTTTTTATCACACAAGTGTCAGTACATTTTATGTACCTGCTATATTTACAAAGGCTCAGCTCTTGTTCATAGTAAGAGACCAAACAGCACCGAGAAATGCCCCAAATATTTGAATATGCATATGCATGCATATGCAACGTATTGCACATTATAGCTTGCAACATACGCGAAAGCCAGTTTAGTATACTTCTCATTATGTAAAATTAATTTTGCTGTCATAGTTCATATAAGAAATAATTCTGCATCTGCAACGTCAGTATTCCCTTCCTCCAACGTAAACGAGTCTCATATTGCTTCGTGTGAGCACAAGGCACTACTCATATTGGAACCGACTCTTTGGTGGTCGGTTCTCTGACTCTGGGAGATGCATGGAATGAATAAAAAAAACCAACTGAGAATGCATAAAACGATATGATCATCAGCAGCTGAATTGGTTATAGACCATAACCATCAAGAGAAGATTATTCTCCAAATGTGAAATATTATGTGTACAACAATAACATCCTTTCTCATTAATAAAAGTCCGTTCGTGTATCAATTTATACCAAATCCAATACTGCCAGGTGCAGTTAACATATAAAGCTACAGTTTCAATTACATACATTGGTTTTAATCTAATATCTCTAGATATTCAGCTCTTTCCGTGTCTTGTTTCTTAACCGTAGGAATTGAAAGAGGGGGATGGTCATAATCGTGATGAAAGGATCCGTTTGGTGTTATTGCCTTCGCAGGCTCCTTCGAAATAGGAGATAGTGGTTGGTAGCTGCTACTCCATTCCACGCTACTTCGGTCGAGTTCTTTATACTCCGCCGCTGAAGTAGGCAGCTGAAGCGATGTTGAGCCAGAAGTAGCAGTTGTTGGACTTTTTACTTGTGACGGTGTAACGTGTTGGTTGCTATGTCCTCGCACATCCTCATGGCATGATGAAGATGAAGATGGTGATGGAACATGATCCACTTGTTCATATTCATAGTTATCATCATCATGAAAATGTTTCTGATATTCCAGTGATTCTGGCGATTTTGCCTGTGGTATCTCATAGCCATATTTATCAGTGCTTTTTGGGCCGTCCTTTGGAGATGGGCGAGGAGGAACCAATGGGGATCCTGGAGATGACGTTCTATTTAATTTTGGCGATATCCTCATTGGTTTTGAGGCCACTTTCGGTTTATCAATATTGCCCACCCTTCTATTTGTTTTTGTAATATCATGAAAAAATTCTGAATCAGAAAGAAGAGGTTTTCGCGACTTTGGTAAGAAGTGATTTGGCCTAGGTACAAGGGTTTTCGGGGGAGGGGACGTCGGAGTTATCCTTCTTTCTTTGGGTTGGTCACCAGTTTTTGCTCCTTTTTCGTTCTCTAAATTGGGATTAGAACAACTTCTGTTTTCATTAAGCAACCGAGCCATTGCTTTAACGTCACTACTTTCTAGAAGATTCGCGGCCGACTTAGTGGGTCGTAGAATTGGCTTTGGAGGTATTTTTCCAACAGGTGGCCATTCCTTCACTTTATCTTTTATTCGCACAGCAGCGTTAAGATTATGTTCCGAAGAAGGCTTTGAACAACAAGATTCTCCACCGGCATTATGGTTTGCAATCTCTACATATTCCGAGGGTGAAACTTTGTGAGGATTAACGGGTGCATCAGGAAACGGAATTTCGTACAGCCTGTCCACAGGTAACTTTGAGGGAGCGGATGCTCCATTGATATGGTCGTTTGGCGTGAGCATTGGTTTGCTGTGATACCTAACAGGAAGGCAATTGTTATCGTTCTCTGTTATGTCATTTGCTCGAGCAATACTATCCTCACCATCGATATCGTGGTAGGCTGTACTATCGTAGCCTATATCATTTTCGCTAATCATTGTTTGTCGTTCGCCGATTGCTAATGGTAAAGCGGTTTCATATACATGTCGAGAATGTCCGTTAACCCGTCGATTGCTTTCGTCTCTGTTTGGATCTTCGAGTCCATTGACTGTTTTCTTTCGGACGTGTACAATGTAGACTAGACCTAGGACAATAATTACTACCACACAAACGATAATTAGTGTTATAATTATAACAAGCGGTGTACTCTCTGAGGGAGACTTTGGTCCAGGGTAGTCATCTTCGGAGGCATTGACTCTAGGATCGTACGTGACGTTCAAGTATCCGGTAACCCCGGTAATTTTGGGTTCCACAGATGTCATTACTTGAGGAACTTCACCTATATTAGTGATTTGTACTGCTAAAGCAGCGGTGGCATGTTTCATATATCTACTGTATATTTCAAGCTGGCATTTGATTAAAGCATTCGCATCTCTTTTTCTCACCTCTTTAATGAGAAGAGTGCTGCCGCCGTCGAGCACTTGAAATCGACTTTCATCGCGAAGGTCATCAATGGGATCATCGTCGTAGAACCACGTAAAGTCAACGTGTGACGTTTTGTCCGTTCTGGCGCAGGTGACAGTAACCTCGTCGCCAACAGAGCACGATATTGTCTTCGGTTCTATCACGACGGCTGGTTCCTCTTGTACAGGAATTAGATCGCACATCCTTGGTGAGTCCTCTACGGGACTTTCGGCATAACAAGCAAATGTTGATCCCATATCTTCTATTCTAAGAAGTTTCCGCCAAACAGATTTTTGTGTTTTACCAGGGATGGCAGGGTTGCTGTTTTTATGCCACGTAAGCACGGCTCTAGGAAGACCACCTTCCGAAATGCAGACAAACTCCACGCTGTCTCCAATTCTTGGATTCGCTGGCGTTACCGTACACAAAGGAAAGCCACTATTTGGTGGAGCTTGTACCTTTAAAAAGGCACTTCTAGAATTCATGGCACTGCCTTTTTTCGTGTATCCACATGAGTATTCATCAGTATCCGTCAGTTGTACATTGTCTATTACCAGGTGGTATTCTCCTTGATCCGTGTTGCCAGTGAGCCTATACTGACCCCCTTCACGTCCAGCAACGATTTGGTGGCCATTGGTGATCATGGTCCCGCTGGATCGAAACCACATGACGGTTGACGAACCCATGTTTTGGAAACTGCAGCGCAGTTTAGCACTACCGCCTCGAAGGGTTGTTGTGTTAGAAGGACCCTCGCTTATTGATATGCCCTTACAACTGACCGAGGACATGACCAGCAAGGCGGATAATACGTAAAAGAACGCCATTTTTGGTGGGAGTAATGGAAGAACAATACCGAGAAGGAAATACCGTCTGCAAAGAGAACAAAAACAAATAAAAATATAAAGAGAAATCTTCTTTATTTAGGCTACAGTTTTTTTGACTGAAAGGAAAGGACTAAAGGATGAATAAAGTAAGCTGTTCAAATGTGAAATAAACAGATCTATAATATTACAAGAAACTAAAACCATAAAATGGAGGATTCAAATTAATTTTTGCAATCAAAGTGATGTAGCGTCATTGTGTAGAAAAAATACTTACAATAGAGCAAATGTACTGTAAGTGTGTGAGGATGATACCGTTATAGCTGAATCATAACCTTCATAAAATAATATTTAGAATCTTTTCATAAACCTTAGATATTGTGATATAGTTACACAGTTTCATTCTGACCAATTAAGTAACAAGTACAGTATTACACCGAGACGTTAAAGGGGCAGGATCCCGAGGTGTCTGGATAATGAGGACGCCATGAGAGTTGCAACTAGTCAAGTTAGTTTTGTTTAGGTCGAATTGAGTCATTACCCCCCCCCCCCCCCAACCCCAGAGTTTTCTGTTCTGTTCTGTATAATTATTGAGTCCCCGTGTTATGGCAAACTCGTCACTGCACTTTTGAAATGTGTAACTCGAGTCATGGCTCGTTTGAAGTCTGTTTACAATGAATGTTAAAGGATGACTTTAGGTACGATATTTGGTATAATGTAGACCTTTCCAAAACACTGCTATCAATCCATGATTTGTTTCTTTACCACTTTTAATTATTGACAATCGAACCTTGAACATCATAGGCTCTTCAATTAAAATATAAAACAAAGGATCTACTGACTGAGACTGTCAGCCTACCATGCAATTAACGTTTTGTCTCAATGGGTGTTGTAATGACATGCAAGTTTGTTATTGCCACTATAACCCAGACGGTATATTCATATATGGAAATAAACAAACGTAATGAATAAACAATATGAATAAGTATCATTTCAATTTCACGGAGTGTTAGCTCAGTGGTTAACGCCGGTGCCTTTCAATCATAAGGTCCCCGGTTCGAGTCACTCCCAGATTAATGTATGTCGTCCAGTTACAGAGTTGTTGACAATTAGCAATTCATAATCATGGACGTTAAATATGAATGTAAGAGACTGATTTCGGTCACCTTGCGGCTTTCAAAAGCCAATGAGGCTTCTTCGCGAGTTCCTGCTTGCAGGATGATCTAATATACATACAATTGTCACTTGTTAAATGACATGCAAGTTTGTTATTGCCACTATAACCCAGACGGTATATTCATATATGGAAATAAACAAACGTAATGAATAAACAATATGAATAATGTCAATAGATGATCTACATTCAATGTTGTTAATAATCGACACCAATGTGTCGTTTGTAGACTGCTCTTTACTTGCTAAAGAGATCTGCTGTTGAAATATATTTGGTGCCGTTTTTTGTGGAATATATTAATAAAATTTTAAAAGAAGTTTTCCTTCATTTTCAAGAAATAATTAATCTGCTTCTGTGAACTTACCATTGACCTGATAAAATTGGAAACCGAATCGCGAAATTTTCAAACTTTTAGCGCAAGAAACAACGGTCCATTCATTATTATATCCATTAGAGTGTCAGACCGTGTCAGTTGTGGTACGTGTATTAATTGATTACCGTATAACACTGGTATACGGCACTGGTATCAGAGAAGAACTACAACAGCGACCCACTTGTCTGCTGTTGAAGCAATTCATTTCCTTAGATACAGAGAATTTACTTCCGGGACTGGACGATTCAGATTATCAAGTAGCGGGGTTATCAAGGCTTTTAGATGATGTCACCTCTACAACCATAACAAATTGACATTGTTATTGTATCAATCTGATCATCTCCCTTGAATTGAGTGGGTTAGCAGGAATTTTGTGATTTCTGTCATCAAGTGTCAATTAACTAGTTGGCCGAATGCAGTTGCCAAGAATTACTGCCTACATCTTAAAGCGACATGACTGTCTACTCCTTGATAACGTGTTACTAGGAAGTGATTGGGAGGGGGAGGGGGGGGGTACATAAGGAAGAGGAATACCCCCATCTTAACCTTTCGTTTCTCTCATCTCTTTTTCTCAACAACAAGATGATAGGTACATGTACAACTCAAAAATTGAGGATTGGTATTTCTTGCCTGGAAATGTTTACAGATATCCCCTTCACTCTTGCGGCCCTTCACCCTGGCGGCCCCTTCACCCTGGCGGACCCCTGACCTAGGCGGGCCCTTGACTTAAAAGGCCTATACCTTGGTGGCCCTAGACCCTTGCATCATATGTCTATTACATAATCTGGTACTGGGTCCACCACCAAGGGCGGCGGAAGCACTTTTAATCTGGGGGGGCACCGACATCAAACGGCACTTTGCAGAAATTCGATTGGAATGATACAGCCTTATATTTAGTACCCTTTATAACTCTTATTGTATTATCTTATTTGCGTATACACATCACTCCATCAACGCCCCCCCCCCCCTCCCTCAAGAAAAATATGCATACTAGCACTGCAATTTCCAATGTGCACATTTTCTTTTGAGACAAAATGAGGTGAAATCATGCTAGTTGCTAATGTAGGAATCTTCCGAATTAGAGTTTATTTCTTGATAATATCTTAACAAATGTTTTCCATTCGAAATAGCTTTGAGTTTGACCCACAGAAATTCATTAAAAGTCAGGGGTGTAGCCAGGGTTTGCAAAGTTGTATGCACGACTATCTGAGCGGAGCGCCACCATCGGTTGGCGCGGAGCGTACAAGAAAATTTTTGGTTTTACAAACCCCTCAGATGGCCGGAAACGGCCCTTCCCGAGTGTTCATTCTGGTTCCCTGGCCTCTTGCTAACTTGAGACACCTCAATTTTTATGTAGAAAAAGGGCACATTTTTAACCTGAGGAAAAGTGGGGGGGGGGGCACGTGCCCCCTGTGCCCCTCGGTTCCGCCGCCCTTGTCCACCACGATGCACATGGATATCCTAACTTTTGGAATATAAATTCTTTTTTGTGCATTTACTTTCTGTGCGGGATAAATCACGCACTTCATTTATAGTATACTAACTTTGAACCAATATAATTGACGAATTACTGAATATTTAAACTGTTGGTTAGTTAAGCTAACTGATTGATTGATTGATCAGCTAAACAATACATTGAGTAAAAACAACTAGCAGATGATTTCTTACTTCGATCAATTCCAATCCATTTTGTTTCTTCAATAAGTCTCGTTAAAATTAATAGTTGATAAAATGCATGAAGTCCACTATATATAAAAGGCACTATATAGTAACGTTTCGTTAATATGGGTCAATTCGGCGTCAATGACATAGCAATTTGAACTGACCTATAATGGAGGATTCTATGACAATTGATGATTCAGAATGGGGAAAGAATATGATGTTAGGTGGTATCGTACCCAATGGTCAATACATTGTAGCATTACATAGCGTGTAGTTTGGCTATGGGTAGTATTATATGTTCACCTTGTAGGGGAATCGTGATACAAACTTGAGGATGATCACACAGTCACAGTCTTGAAGCAAGGGGACTGGGGTTGAGTGACACTTCTCTTTGCTTTACTCCCTGCATGTGTATTTAGGTATCTAATCATAACGATAACACAACGACTTGATAACAAAGTATTTAATGACCTGTTTGTTTTTATGAACAAATTCAAATAATGCAGAAATGTATTCAATTACCTGATTGGCTTATTCAAAAAATCACTCCCCATCACGAGCGCTCGGAGTAAGACAAGTCCATAAAAAAATATAATCACAGGCAAGAAAAATGTTGTCCTGATTTCTATAAAATGCGATAATAGTTCCAATTGTTCAGATATCCATCTGTTTTAAAAAAGAAAGAAAATATACTCCAAAATTATTGTTCCATGCTGGATCACACTTTTTGTGACAAACATTTACTCCACCAGTTTTAGTTATATAATTCCTCCCATTGTTACTATACGTTGTTCAACTTTTACCTCAGGGGAAATGACTAACCATATAACACCGTTGCCGCATGCAGAGTTTGAGCTAGTCATGGTACGTACACACGCTACACAATGATCGCGTCTTTTGTTCCTTTCTTGTACTTCTAAACACAAAGACCCCAACTTTCCACATGGGTACACACTGGACTGGATGACGTCATTACTGTAGCAGAAAGAAGCAATTGGCAGGATTAGTGTGTTTGAATTGAGGAGAAACCTAATCCTCTCAATAAGTAGTTTTCAGTCATCCAAAAAGTGAATACAAGCAAGTGGAAGTAACAGGCTGACTCGGTCATGTATCTGTGAGTAAAGTTATTTGTGGTATAGGTTATCTGTTTATGTAAGTAGAATCGTATAAAAACTACAGTAGATGTGCCGTGGTCACGTGGGGTGAGAGTACAACAGACGTACAGTACAAGTACAACGGCATGAGTACCAATACATGAGTTCGAGTACAAGTGAAAACAAGTTGACAATCCATGGAGTTGCAGATCTCATCTCTTCTATGATGTAATGGATCTAGATTGAACTTTGACCTCGACCCTTAACAATCACATAAGTATTATTTTTTTAAATGTCCCATTGTTCTCAACATATCTCGTGGTTTAACATCCATCTAGCACAAAATGACTAAAACAATTTTTGGATATTTTACATCAGACCTTTGATGTCACCAATCATACAGGCACGAGTTTACAGTACATGATCAAGCACATACCATTAAGTTTGAACGCGATCGGACTTACGGCCTCGGAGAAGTTCGCGAAACACTTTTTCGCACAATTTAGACCAGTTTTAACTTTGAACTCAGTTGACCTTTGACCCAGACCCTAAATTTATCTTATTTCAAAATTGTCTCATCATTTGCTGCTACACATCGTGAGGTTTAATGCCCTTTTCCAACATGTTGACAAGCAGAAAATGGTTAAAAAACAATTTTTAAATTTCTTGACCTCTGACCGATGACGTCATAAATTACACAGGAATGAGATAACATAGTCAGTCACCTACCCACCAAGTTTCAACTTGATTGGATTTACGGTCTAGGAGGAGTTCGCGACACACTTTTTGCACAATTTTGGCCAATTTACCCTTGAAGTCAATTGAAACGTTGACTCCAATCCTAAACACCTAAATATATCTTATATTAATTTTTTCTCATCATTCTCTACAGGTCATGTGGTTTAATGCCTTTTCCAACATATTGACAAACAGACAATGGCTGAAAACCGAGTTTGGTGGTTTCTTGACCTTTGACCTATGACCCTATAAATTACGCAGGCATGAGTTTACATGGTCAGGCACCTGCCTACCAAGTTTGAAATTGACCTTAACACATAAATCTGTCCTATTATAAAATTTGTCTCATCACTCTCTGTATATCGTGTGGTTAAATGCCTTTTTTCCAACATACTGACAAGCAAGTAATGGCTAAATACAATTTTGGAGGTTTCTTGACCTTTGTTTTATGACGTCATCAGTCATGCAGGCACGAGTTAACATGGTAAGGCACCTATCCACCAAGTTAAAACTTGATAGGACTTACGGTTTTAGGAGGAGTTCGCGACACACTGTTTTGCTCACTCACGGAATCATTTGTGTGACAGTACATGTAGAGGGCGCAATTCTGAAATACAGACAGAGGCAACGGGGTTGGGGTGGGGGGGGGGGGGAGGGGATGCCCAATTCTGAAATACAGAGAGAGGCAGGGGGTGGTGGGCAGGGCGAGCGAATTCTTGGTTCACGTAAAAATAGCATCACAGACATTAAGACAGCTCTCTCATCGACTTTTCATAAGGTAAGCTAGAGTAAAGGATTTATTGTAAATAGCTCCCTCTATTACTTACTATCAGAAAAACAGAAACCAACATTGATTCGACACCTCAGTCAGCCAAACGTTGAAAGTTTAGAAGTTCGCGAGTGTTTTCCGTATTTTCAACTTGGTTTAGTGGGCTTTCATTGTTAGAAATGACATGAATGATTATGTGTCCTCATTTCCATAGTATGATTAAGGAAAATTTAGCCTTAAAAAAGGGGGGGCCGCGGCATAAGCTTGACGACGTCGTGTTCATTGTTACTAACTTCTTCTTCACAAATTCCTAACATGTCAAGTTTTGTTTCTGTAACCAAGCTGTCAATTGCAAGCTGTCTCGTCTGTAACTTGAAATCGTGACCAAACTGTAAAATGACACAAAAATCTCTCGGATGACATTCTTTTCCCCATTCAAACTGATACTGTGATAATGTGATTTTTAAGAATATTCTCTATTATATATCCATGTTGGTATTTTCATGTATCATGCACGTCAAGGAAAGGTCTCCAAGTACAGTGAGACAAACGTACATGAATAGCGCCACCGTTTCACCTTCGTCAAGTTCAGGCCTGACTGCAAAAGCTCATTCAAATGATAT
>JAIPMN010061724.1:0-10022 GCA_020650975.1 Apostichopus californicus
CCTTCTCCTTCTCCTTCTCCTTCTCCTCCTCCTTCAAGTTCTCCTTCAAGTTCTCCTTCTCCTTCTCCTTCTCCTTCTCCTCCTCCTTCTCCTTCTCCTTCTCCTTCTCCTTCAAGTTCTCCTTCTCCTTCAAGTTCTCCTGCAAGTTCTCCTTCAAGTTCTCCTTCAAGTTCTCCTTCTCCTTCTCATTGTCCTTCCTTCTTACCATAATCCCGATATGTGACGCTTTAATTCGATTCATAAACCAGCGGCGATATCAGAAGTACATTATGATGATAGAGACTAGTAATTAGACCGACATAGTTACAATAATGCTCAAGTGTTATGAAGAAGAAATGAACCGGGCTACATCGTGCTGTAGTAACCCATTTTCTTTGGTTCTACGTATAACATGTTTTCCTTCTCATTAAATATGTTCAAATTAGAACAGATTTACATCTCTATAATGGCGTTGTAGAATAGAGAGGTATGGGGGGGGGGTGGGTTGGTAGGTGAGGGGGCATGGGAGAAGGAGAAAGAGAGGGTTAGTAAAGAACAGAGAATATGTATGTATGTAATATGTAAGGAACAGAGAAGGGAAAGAGTAATTCGGATTTTCCAAGTATGGTATACGTTTCGAGATAATATATGAAAGGCAGTAATGATATGAAATTATTTGTATAAAAACAAAAAGAATGTGACTATTATACTTTCTTCCTTGTATAATTTACCAAAGTCAACGCAAAAAAAAGCTTTTTCAAATGGATTCATTTATTCTCAGAATCAATTTTGATAAGTTGAAAACAGACCCCATTAACAATAACCACCTGTCCAGTTTAAACTTCAATGTCATTTTCATTGTTAGAGGAAATGACTTTTTAGACATTAAAGATCCATCAATCAATGTGACTGGACTATCTAGTTTAGCATGCAGCTCCTCGGAGTATACGTAAACTTTAATATGAAGGGAACATGATACCTCATGGCATCAAATAATTCCCTGGAATGTATTATCAATACGTCCATGTAGTTTGTAATATATATAAAGGTAAAATGACATTTATTGGTAGTCATCAGTAATCGCAATTTATAAAGCAGTGGATTTTGATTTCACATCAAGACCTCGCCCGAGGAGCCGAATTCTCTACTGATCGAAGCAACTTAATTGAAGCATTTCAGGCATTTCAGACTTTGAAGGTATATTAAAATTGAATTTATATCGTCTTACATGAACATGGACACGTGCTGTCCTGACATAGTCTTATCAGCCTGCAGACACGATGTTACAGAAACCATGCAGGATAAAATGGCAGCCGTTCGGTCGGTTAAAGCAATGTGCGTGTCGGATCTGTCATTTCGGGTTAGAAGATCGCTATGGATGTATTAAGATTTTAGATAAAAGATAACACATGAATAGCCGGAGGGGAGGAGGGATGCGTACAGACGGTATCCCCCCCCCCCTCCTCTCCCTCCAAGAAAAATGTGTCGTATTGTTGAAAACATTCAAGTAGTGGAATTTGTAGAGCATGAACAGAAGATCCATTCGGCTGGCTGCTTTTAGGTAATTTTGTAGTTGGCCTCCTCAAAGACACATGACCCACTTGCCCTCGAAGTTTGCCCCCTCCCCTGTCACCCCTGATTGAACCCTCTTCCTGCAATGAATCCTGAACAAGTACGAAAGAACTCCGTCTATATTCAACATTCATCTCAACATTCATGTGACAAGGTGTTATAGCAACCACGTGATAATAGGAGTACAATACTACTAACCATGCAGATACCTATGATCATTAATGTAAAGTATTGTATAGTTTCTCCCCTGTGTTGGTCACAAGGGAGGATGCATATGAAACAAGCGTTACACTTCAGAATATTGAGAGTGACTTCTCCCCCCCCCCACCCACCCCCCCCCCATATTAATGTCCCAAAGGAATTTGTTTGAGTACATTTTGCCAGTCGAACCCCAAACAACGGTTGGTGGGTCTGTCGGCTTTCTGACCTACATTCGTTTCTTTTTGCGTTTAAAGATAGGGACTCTATAACGACATTTAAAATTTGTTAATATAAACAGCAGCGCTATTACTTAACATATAATGAATGACTAACTGGAAAATTTGGAAATTTAAAAAGGGCGTATACCATGACCTTTAAAGGTCATCATTATTGTCCGCATATATGCTAGGAAGTCCAATACTGGTCACCATGTCACCAAGCCTAAACAAGTTGAACTATACCTGCCACTCTCAGCGCATTTCTGTGTTCTTTATTCTCATTTAAAAAGAACGGATAAGAAAGTCCAATACATACAAAGAGACTGTTTTCCCCTACCTGTTTGAACATTGTACACGTCCCCACTTATACCTATACCAATATATACAACGTTAATCCCTCCTGTCGGCATGCCGTTCACCGTTTATATGTGTGTGTATGGATATAGATTGTTTGTTTCTATATACTTTATTCATGAAATATTGTAAATATTGAATGCAATAATTTATCAAAGGCTTCTAACTATATATTCGTCTCGATATAGATTTATAATTTATATGAGATCCTGTCCAAAATAATTTTGATGAACCGAGAGGTTTAATTGCATCAACGATTTTTATCTCGCCTACTTGTTTCCATTATCTTAATGATGTACGTGACATTTTCTTTATTTTTCTCCCGCTCTCCTCTCACTGTATTCTGATTCTAAAAAGAAGAAATTATAAGATCACATGACATTTGTCTATTGTCATTTCATCGAGATAAGATGTGAGGAAATGATAGGCCATCGGAGCTGATATAGCCCAGTACAGAGTTGGTTGCTACTATCTATAATAATCATGTACAAACCATGTGTGTTTAACAACAGGAATCAAGGTTTTGTTCTGACTTAATAAACAGCGTTCACAACGATGGGAATTACCAAACAAGTGCGTAGCATAAGAAATTTTCCCCGATTACTGGCTTGCGTATAAAAAAAATATATATATGGATAAATATGCAACTACACGGAGAAAAAAATAAGTAAGCACCTGCGAGATATTGTTATATCATTCATTATTTTGTTGTATTGAAGTCGAGAGAAAAACATTAAATGAGGTGGTTTTTACAAAGTTTTTCTCAAAAATACGAACAAACAACAAACTCACAAAAACACCCCTCCTCCGAAACACTTGGTTTCAAGTATTTTATTGCAATAGTTTAGAAAGAACAATTTTAGTAATATTTTCTATACTGAACTTTCATGTGCAGCTTCAATGTAATCGTGTACTGACAACATATATATCATTGCCGGCTTTTGATCTGCTGTTAATCCCGTATCACGCAATCGTATGGTAGCAAGTGGTGCAGTGTATTAGAATTGTGTGTATTGAATTAGACTATAGCAATTAAACTGAGCGAGTAGTTCCTCCCGCCCTCCTGCGATGCCCCCTCCCCCCGCCCAGAAAGCTTAATAAAGAACCCTTATTCATGACTTAAGCTTAAAGCGGAAAGAGAAAGGTTGAATAAAAAAGCCGATGTCAAAGGTCATCTGAACCTCTTACCCAAATTATACTGCAAGAATATTTTAGTTAGTTCTACAGAAAGGAATTCATTGGGATGGGATAAGGGGGGGGGGGATGACACATTTCGAGATGTGTTACCACTATTTAAAGTATGGCATATTCTGGGTAGGGGGGGGGGGAGCAGATGATCTGTAAATTCGAAGAATCGTTATTAAGTCAGATGGGTTTCCGCAGGCTGTAGCAACGGTATATAGGTCTGTAGTGTCTCTATATATATGCAAACAACATAAGTATATAGAAAAGCCCAAATAACGCTGGGGGAATATCTCCGAAATTCAGAGAAAATATAGTTTCGAAGAATTTTTGAACGAAAGTAATCCTAAATTGGAAATTTACGTTTAGCTAAAGGGGTTTTATGGAGATATATTTGGCACGGTATGCTTAAGTATATAGTTAACATATTCTCTAAAGGCATATCATTGTGAATGCAACAAATGTAAATTTACTTCTGAAATGTGCATGTCAGAATTAAGAATTGGGCGATATGTTTCTTGGTGCTGCGGTGAATATAGGTAAAAGTGGAAAGAAAGTTTATATATAATACGGTTTGAAGACACGTCGGTTTCATGATTATGTCAGCATAGACCTATTTTACAGCTATAGGTATGGTGTGTTACTGATACATTGATTTGAATCGAGCTAAAGGTATATAGGTGTGGAGGTGGAGGAGTAGTCGGGGGTGGTGGGTGTGGGAGGTGAGTGGGTGTTAATTACAAGGCGGGGGGGGGGGGATACTTTAAGTTATTGAGTCACTTATTGAGACACAAATGAAGTTACGCAAGATAAATTATTTGATTGCATTATTATAAATTGTATATATATTGCATAAAAACACAATATGAAAGACCGAAAATTCTGTGTAATGTTTTTTTGAAGCCTAAGACTTCTTTTGATTTTAAAACCTATTATATGATGTAGCCTACACGTTCACAACAACAACGAAAATCATCGATGAAAGACCATTAAAATAGCTACCCACAAGAAAAGTAATCTGTCAATTGTTTTAATTATGTAGAGTTGTTTTTATTGTGTCACGTTGTTGCTAGGCTGTTGTTGTTTTCATTTCGATATGAGATAGCTTTAATAGTTCCGTTGCAGCTTAAGTTTAAAATATCTAGTGTAGGAATTCGGACTATTTAGATTACACAGAAATTTTCTTTGTCAATTAGCTCATTAATATTCATTATCTACCACTGCAAATAGATAGCATACAAGTAATATATCCAGATAGGCCTATATACGTTATACCTTTGAGTAAACTGGATTGCTTATAAGTTCATACAGAGAACTGTTAAATGCGGTATGGACGCAAAAAGCCCCCAGACGTTCTTACATTACACGATGTTAAAGATTCGATGTAAGGGAAACTGGACAGTTGAGAGTGGTTCAAGTTGTTTGGTTACCGTGCCCAGATTCTGAGGCCGATGGTGACTGTCCTTAAAATGTAAATTTACACCGAAAGTCGGCGGAAAAAAGCGGACCTGCAGGGGCTTCAGATTGTTCAGACATAGCAGGGAGTTGAACTCCCTGGACACAGGTATATTTTCTCTCTATTTCCCGGGGGTTGGTTTTAGTGATTTCGGGTCGTAGCGAATTTAAAGAGGAATTCTCTGAAATATGTCTTTATATCTATATAGGTCTCGCACCCACAATTAGTTGCTCAGTTGCCCAAGGCCACTATAACATAGAAGTTTCAACTGACATATTCTACCCATCATGTGAAAACTCATATCTTGAGCTATAAGTGCACATACAAACCGAAACACCATGATCGTTTAGATCAGGGGTGTGAGGATGTAAAATAGATTGATTTTTTTTCTTTTCCTTGAGACATCTCACGGGCCGCCAAAAAAAATCACTGGCGGGCCGCATGTGGCCCGCGGGCCGTAGGTTGCCCACCCCTTGTTTAGATGTTGACCTAGAAGAGGTGACGGTTTAGCATAGTACGGTACTCCTCAACCCATTTGCCGGCTCTAGAGCCTCGCTGCGGGATTGATCTGTTTCACATATATAATTTCTAAAGCCCCTATAATTCCCACAATGTTAAGACCATCAGTAGTTTCATCCTCTTCAACATCCAAACATCGAACAAAAACATAGTGATGACTGAAAACAGAGGTGCCACCCAAAATCGATCTCTCAGGGCCGTACCAAAAGGAAACATAATGAACTCTCAGCCCACGTCCCCTTTCAAAAGACAGTTTGTTAGTTTTCATGACCAGGCTTAATTTTCCATCTTGTATGATGTTTTTTAAGATGTTTTGCTCTTAATTAATTATCTATAAGACCCATACGCTTATATACCCCAATCTCTCGAATGAAAAACAAAATATCGCCCTGGGAGACTTACGTCAATAATTCAGAAAAAAATCGTCTTAGTTTCCAATCGTTGGACATTATTAAATGTCATTAAAAGTAACGAGAGAAACTCTCTAAGAGGCGTAGACCGTACCAGTGTCTTGTTATACTACTTGTTAGGGTGAACTGTTAGACTTTTGTATAAGATCGAAGATAGAATGAAATTCAGTATCCCGAATGTTTTCACTATGGAACAAGTCTAACCATAACATAGAAACGCAAACAATTAACCCTTGAAACTTTTGACCAATGAACTACTAATATACCGTAACCGAGCAATCAGAAATGTTCTCATTCTGCTCTATGGTTGGATACGATAAACTTTATCCAACTCTGGTACAAAAACAACTTACAAAGTAGCCTATCGTCCTTCATTAACGGGACAGCTGTAACATACACTCTACAGCTGTTACCATAATCCTAAAGTACATGCAGTGCGCGACATAGATCAAACCAGATGAATTCATTATGGTCAAACCTGAAGAGGTTGAACTTGAAGGAGAGCAGGATTGCTGCCAACTAGAAGTGTTTGATACATGCTTTGACATATTCAGTTTTGATTCAGATTGTATGACGGATGTACTTCTGACCAAAGACTTTTGCCTAACGTTAATCGAATATAGGTACAGGTAGAGGTAGGCTAGGCTAAGTTAAATTAGCATAGGCCTAGACTAAGTAGGTATTAATACTATTACTAAGCCAGGCCTTCGCCTAGGCAAAGATTTCTCGTCAGTTAGGGTTAACAGACGTCCGGATTCCCCTGGCATGCCTCTTTTATCTTTCTTTCTGGCTTACTTTGTCGTCAGGACGGATCTACAATATTGCCTACAAATTTCAATAAACAGATTTTGAATATCTTTAACCCAAATATGACTAATTGTGCGTAAACAATTGCTAGAACACATATTTGGCCCTAACATCAATCAAATAGGCCTTTAGTGAACAGTAACATAAATCGTCAGATTTTTACGAAATATATGGCTGTGATATGCTGACAACCCCTTAAGTTTGAGTAATATTGACAATGTTGGCTCGCAAGTTTGTACAAAACCTGCATATGTGTACATACGTGTGACAGCATTGCTAGTGTGAAATGAGGCACTACTAATGACAGACGCTCGCAATTCCGTGCCCTACATACGTGTCTCAGTGCTTAAGAATTACTCGAGCTAAAATTTCACAAAAGTGCAGGAATTAAGTCATGGAAAAGCAATGAAAGCTTGCATAGCCTAGGGCACAAAATAATGTACTTCAAATTGCCATGAATTTCTACAAATAGCATTCCTTCAAATTGTTTTTCTTGTGGAAGTAAACTAATTATGATAAGTTGCTAGGATATACTTTTCTTGCATAAAAAAGTTATGAAATTTTTGGATTGGATCATGAAATTTTGTTAATTTCCACTTAAGGTGCAGGCATCCCTGTATAAGGCAACAAATATGGCACCATTTTGCTTGTAGACACCATTCAAAACTTTTTTTTTGAAGACCGCACCTCCCAGGACGTTGTCGATCAGTACCCTCCTTTATAACAAACCTTAGGCAATCTTGGGTATATGCTAGGCCTAATTAAGGCCTAATGCAACTGTGAACTAAACCTTAAGTTAGAAATGAGTATAGTTATCATATAACTCTTGACATTTCTTGCATGACTTGATCAGCCTGAAAGCAAACTCAAGTTACATTTAGCCCTAGCCTTTAACTTAAAGTTGCACCTATTGATTTGCATAAATATCTGATGGTTTCGGATTTCTAGCAAATTGTACCCAATCCAACGTGGAAACATAGTTTAGAGTTCAAAGCTTGAACAGTGCATATATTTTAGTTTAATAGAAGGTACTTAATACAGACCATCATTAAATAAATAAAATAAAATGGTTGGTCTAAGGCAACCATACATTGGCCTTCCCCTGTATTGTAGTGAAATAACAACCAGAGAGGACATTTCCTTTTACAAATTTTGTAAGACCGCCTGGTAAATTCCAAAACTTATTGGTTTGGATATTTACGAGTGACCAGCAATTACCTGTCTTCCCAAAACCTTAGCAATCTCGTTCTTTCTTGCCTAGAACGAACTGGTTACCATTTAACACAGTGCGCCCTCTATGTCCGGGCCTCTCAGGTCAATGCCCTTCCTTCTCATGATATAAATTATGTAAAACCGGCAGTAAACAATAATTAATGATCTATTAATTATATTATTTCACTCATGATTTGAATCTCATGACGCAGTCAGACTTTCTACTACTGACTATTTACTGCTGCAAAATTTCAATGAATATAGATAATTATTTGTATGCTTTAGAGACACCCAAGCCAATGAAATACAATCTATTATTTTGGAAGCAACATTTATGCAAAGTAGCAACATGCATTTATATGCAAAATTCAAATGAGAATATGTAGGTGGGACAAATTTTACTAAAATTGGTGGTCTAAAACCCTGTGCTTTCCCAGATGCCTTCTTTGTGTCATCTGAGTTGAAGTAGGACTCATATTTATGAAGCTTTGATCACTAGTTTTGGTGAATTTTTTAGCAAATAGGGAAGAAATTTTGGCATGAAACATTTTGACAAAGAAAAAGATTCATGCTGAAAGCATTTCTTGAAATTGGCATCGAAATTCAGAAATTTATGTAAAAGTTCTTACTTTAGATCAATTATACATAAAAACACAATTTTCTTGAGTAAACCAGGAAATTGCCTAGACCTAACTGGTTCTCTGAAGGAAAATGAATCTCCATGAAACAAAGGAATGCATTTTTTCCCTTCACATACCTCATTCAAGAGAACAAGAACTTTTCCGATGGATATTTGCAAGCCAAGATGTGAACAATAGGGTACAAAAACAATTATGTAATATCTTAATTCCAAATGAAATAGTACTCACTGCTCCCATTATTTCATGTTTCCCTAACTTTTGTAACGACCATATTAAATACCTTCACTTGAGTTTCAGAGTATCACCTCCAAAATATCACAAGTCAAAAATTGCTTAAAACTGTCAGCTTGAAATTTCTCACCCTTCAATTTTATTTCCAGAGATTGGAAAAGTGTTTTGAGAATGGCATCAAATTTCTACTTCACATTTCAAGATTTACGTGACTAAAAATTTGAAATTCTAGCATGTTTGCGGGTGTATTTATGGATGACTTTTATAATTTCTATTTCTGTGTTTAGCGGGTAAATGCTGCATAGGGAGAAGACATAGTTTTAAATCTGCTGTAGCCTACATTTCAATTCTTCTGTTTAAATACCAAAAAAAAATTTTCAATAAATATTAAGAACATCTTTCGAAACTGATTGCATGTGGAGCGTTAGTCAAGGAAGCGTATGACTCATCGTTTTAATTGGTTAGTTCAAATCGTATAGCTTATTATTAGATAACCTCGAGTTTTAATTTTAAAAGCTGCCGAAAAGAAATTTTCCAATAATTTAATCGGAGCTACTTCGATATCTTGCCATGCAATCTGTTCTGAATTTAGGTCAGACAGGCTTTTCAATGACAGAAACTAATCCAATAGAGCCATTTTTGTCCTCAGAAAAAGAGAGCTATCATTCATTTTAATCTGTAATATGTTTGAACCTGTAGCTCACTGGGAGATTTCTTTTATTTGAGGCTTTGATTCCATCTGCTGCAGCAGACGGTTCAGTTGTCATTCAATGTCTGTCGGTGATATAAACAGATAAAGTGTGTACCTCTAATGTTTGATTGTTATCAGTTGACTGCTTAAACTGTACATAAGAAAATTGAGGTGCCAAATGGAAAAGAGAGGAAGGAGGGGGGAAAAAAGGAACAAAAGTACATGTAGGTATAAATACTAGAAGTAACGAATGTGTAAGGGTCAGAATGATGAGGGGAATATGTTGAACATAATTGACAAGCAATTTTCTTCTTCAGTATGAAATCCAGAACAGTGAAAAAACTACCAGCCTCCATCGGGATTCGAGCCCGGGCCTCTCGCTTTATAGGCGGACACCCTAACCACTAGGCTATGGACGCTGATTGTATGTCCAGAGGTTCGAAACCTGTGAGGAAGGTCGTAATTCCACTGTAGGCGCTTGTCACCTGTATGGATATATATACAATCAGAGTCCATAGCCTAGTGGTTAGGGTGTATATATATATATAT